>VUQG01028526.1:18785-39181 GCA_015106755.1 Etia nguti | reverse complement strand
ACTGAATGGGCTGAATGAGACTGAAGAAGTCACTTGGATGAGTGACGAAACGTTTCTCCCACTGAAAACGCTACGTCCAGATGAACAGAATCAACCTTTTGGGGTTTACTTACCTGGATGATTGACCATGCATCAAGACAGGAGCCTAAGCTAACTAGTTTCTAATACTAGCTTTATATTTACTGTACAGACCTGTAGCCTAAGTTGACAGCTCTCAGTAGTAAAGTATAATATTGAACTGTTCTTTGAGGCCTTTGCTTTAGTTATCTGAGTGATACAGTAATGGATAAGAACTGAGGGGGAAACATCTATGAAAGCATGCACTGGCGTATGCTAGTGCTGTGATGACTTGCAAAGTTTAATTTGAAGACAAATATTTAGGATTTTCCCAGAGCACATTAGAGCAGAACAGGAGGTCATCAGGTTAGCGGGCTAGGATGATTTAAACAGTAGATTATTTGAGTCCCAAAAGAACACTAGTGCTAAAACTCATATTTGTGGTCCCTTAAGCAAATGGACAGTTGTAGGATCATTATTATTTCCATGGTCTTAATTATTTCCAAGCTGCTTTAGGCTTAACTGGGTCTAGGTCCAACCCTGTGAGAGAACAAACAGGTTCGCTATCTCACAGGCTCTGGACTGACCAGAGAGCACTTCTTTTAAGAATGTATTCAGTTTGCTACAAGTGCAACTTAATCGAGCATGAATATTAGCTTTTCCCTTTCAACTTGAGTTGATGAAGCATGACTCTTTACTGCCCCCACCTTTAGCCTTTCCTCTCTCAGAGTGCTACACTTCTCCCTAATAGTAGCCTATAAAGAGATCTATCATGCTTTTACAGTCTCTGTTTCAATCAGTATCATCCAATTAGTCAGGATGGCTAAGCCTATCTGCTTGATTACAGCCTTACCTGCCTGTTCCTATCTAAGGTTTCCACCTTGTCATTACATCTGGTACGCCCTCACGTTTTTCATCTGTCATTATTAAGAATATCAGTCCCTCATACCAAAGTAGGCTTGACAGATGGCCTGCAGAAAAGACATTGAAGTGGTTCCAAAAAAAAAAACCAAACAAAAAAACTGCAAGGGAGGAAGAAGCAATGGAAACCCAGGTCATGTCCCATTTTGTACTTGGTGTGTAGTTACAACAGAAAGGATCACAGATGCTGGAGTCTCTTCCCCAGAGAGACATAACAATGCTGGTGTTAAGGACTTCATCGGGTGGCACGAAAAAAAAAGGAAAGACTTTGCTCATTCACTGACAGGAAGGTTATGAACAGCAAGATTGGGTGTCCTGTTCATATGACCTCATTGTAGATGTCACCATTTAAACAGGACAAAGGTGAAAAGGTAAAGGTAGCTGACTGCCAGCATGTTGTAGGTATGTCGTTAAAAAAAAATGCCTAGGAATTACGTGAAGGGATTGAAATTCTGGCAGTTAAAAAAGAAAATCCCAAAAGATCTTTTATTGTTTTACATTTGCAGATAGGAAATTTAATCCAGGATCTGCTGTTCCTTACTCTGTTGTAATTGGTTTTCTTTGTATCCCATCACAAAGACCAGCCTAAACACCATTCTAATATTTACTGAACTGATCTTTTCTAGAAGATGAAACACATACACAGTATTTCATAGTGAAGTGAGGGGCATTCATGATGTTGCTCTGATAATGGTAGATAAGACAAAATGATTAACACATCCCGGACTTTTATTATTCTAAGTAGGCTTTTGTCATAGAGCAGGCATCAGAACACACTTCTGCTGAGTACAGAGTGAACACCCCACTCCCCAAAAAAACTGAAAAAATGTAACCAAATCATTGTTCTGTGTACACTGCCACATGATGCATAATGTACGTAGTAGCACTGGAATAAATCAACTTTTAATGGATGGCAAATGGGTTTAACATGTTCTCTGTATACTGTTCATTGTTCCTTCATTTTGCAGGTGAACCTTTGTCCTAACAAGGAGAGACACCAAGGTCAACATTAAAGACTATCTTCATCTATGACCGTTATTCTTTCTTTTTCTTCCGCTGGGATTTGAAAATTCCGTTTCAGATAATCTTTCTAATGCTTTACTTCCCGTTTAATTTGTGTACTCCATAACCACTCCATGCCAGGGCCTCCCCAAGAGGGAAGGGAAATGGCAGAAGCCCAAAGTCAAATGTGACACTTGAAAGGTGGGTTGGCAAATGTGTTGACAGACGCAAACATCACACATTTCGTCCTGTGAAACTGAGGCAGGGCCGTCCTAAAACATGATTACAGGAGGAAGTATTGATATAAACAGCACTCCAGAGGACACGCAGCTGCTGGGGCGCTGTTCCAAGGTGAACTGTGAGATGTGCACAACACACACACTCGTACACACACATACACAGCCATTAATGTTCAAATAACAAGCTACTATTCATGTCCACATGCACAAACAAGGCTCTGCCTGGTTAATTACAGTCAAATCTGTAGGGACTTGGCAGCAGACCGATATCCCGCAAGAGTGGCAGAGTCAGTCACCCTGTTGTTGTTGCTACACAACCCCAAAGACATGCAACCGTAGAAACACAGGGAACAGCTCTTCAACAATCCAATTAGTACAAAGTAATTAAAATATTGTTTTTATCCTCTAAAGTGATAACAATCATACATGACATTGAATGTGCTCTCATAGAACTAAATCTTGCTTTACGGTGGAAACCAAAGTAGGAAAAAGAAAGAGAGGCAGAAATTGTGAAAAATGCACACAAATTACACCACATGTCCATCCTTTCCTTCTCTAACAGTCTGTCTTAATAAGCACATTTAATTCACTCAGTTTATCCTTGTGCTGAAGTGTGAAAAGCAAGCATAGTGGCATTAAATTACCAGCAATCTCCCCTAGAGGGTACTAAAGCTCAGCCAAACAGAGAGGAAACAGGAGAAGGAGTCATGTTGCAGAGGACTGAAGATCACCCTTGGAGTTGGGAAGGACGGGGAGAAGAAAAGTCAGCACATAGGGTACTGAAGATCATAGTTTGAAAAGATCCTATGGGGAAAACTTGCAGAAGACATGGGGAAGTATTTTTATTAAGTTATTAAATTTATTACAAGGCCCACTTTTCTCAAGAACGAGCAGCTAGGAGCTGCATTATGCTTAATGCCCTGCGTATAGCTTTCAACTAATGTGGTTTGGCATACACTTGGGGAAATCAGAGAGAGTATTGATTTTGGTTTTGGTGTAGTGGTGGAGAGTGGGTGTGAAGGGTCTTTTCATTCCACCAAATGTTTTTTTGAGTGTCACTTATTTCAGCATCCATCATTTCTCTTTCTGTCTTTTTAACTCTATCTGTATCTTTTCATCTGCTGCCCATTTTTCTCTCCGCCTCTCTCAGAGATCTGAACAGAATGAACGGCTGCAAATGAGGTTGCTTGCTGGAAGCTGCCATTGCTTCTGTGCTTCATTTAGCAGTGAAAGAAGAAGGCAGCTCTTTTCAAAACTCTCAAACCATATGCCAGGACTTCATCCGCGAAAGTGTGCATGCACTGTATATTGCGTATGTGTATGTTCACACTCACCATGTAAAAGGATCATTTCAGCCACGGCTAAAAACTCAGATTTGTGATCGCTCACATACAGTATTGTTCTTGTTTGTGTGTAGGCCTAGTTTCCCTATAAACTTAACACAGAGTCAGCTAGCATGATTCATTGCTGCCTCATCCGTAAATTCTTGCTCATTTAGTACATAAGTGGCTCTCAAATTGGGGGGCTAGCTCCATCAGTAGGTAAATACAGTTATTCATGTTTTCGTATCAATGTGAGTGGTCGTTGGACATAAGGTTTTTATTAAAAACAAACAACTGAGATGACCACAATAAATGTTTCTGATAAAACTATGATGATCGACACTGTTATTTCCAGTCAAAGCTGACACACAGAGACGACATCACACCTCACAAGGACTCACTCTTCACTCTATTGCCCATTAGTTACATCAGTAAATAATCAGTACATCAGTAAAGCCAATGGTAATTGCGTGACCGGTAACAACAGGCTATGTTATTCATATCGTACAGCTAACGTATTAAACCTTTGCTACCTGCTCTCTTGACAGCAAAGACCAAGCAGGTATTTAGGTTTTTAACTGATGCCATTATGCTTATATTTAGTTCAGTAACATTCTGCCTGAGTGTGAGGCATCAACCTTTTTCAGTTTCCAAACTGAGAAGCACCGTGCTAAGTTAGCAGTATTACCTCATACATGCAGTTTGAAATCAGTCTCATATAATAATATATTTAAACCTGATCTTGCATTGTCCTCCATATTATCTGCAGTTGAGTAGTTGTCTGTGTTGCAGCAGAGGACAGCCATGGTAGCCCCAAATGAGGTTTAGCCCCAGGCCCGGGGCTACTGGAGGTCCACCAACTCCCTATTCACTTGATAGAGTTGTTCGGATTATAAGATCGTTGTACTGTATAGGATATGAGTACTGCATTGTGTGTGCGTGCATGTTTTCTGTAGGTGTGTGTGTGTGTGTGTGTGTGTGGTGGTGGTGGGGGGGGACTACAGATGTCCTTGCCCCAAGCTTTCTCTACATGAAAATCTGCACTGTTTTGGAACAATCGCTGGCACCGAGTGATGTCACACTATACAGCAGGAATGATTCCTGGAATCAGCTGTGGAGGGTTAAATGATAAATAAACAGACATGTATCACAATGTCATTGCTCATGGGAAGTGTTCCAGTAACACTTTAGAGACGTCATCACCAAAGCTTGCAGTTTCATCTACAACTAAATGTATTTTCTGAATTTAGCTCCGAGGACATGACTAATCTTAAAACACTGATTGTAGCCATTATTCACAGGTCCATGTCTGAGTACACTCAGTGCAACACTGCAAAGGTAAGTGGGGAAGATAGCCACATTAAATGGGATAAAGAGACAAACCAAACTCAGAGCACGAGAAGCACGGGAGCCTGCTGCCCTCTAGTGCCAAATACTCAGCTCCCAATCCAACACAAAGTCACAGCTGAGATGAGAATGAATAATTCATAAATGATGGGATGATAAAGCAGTATTATACCGATGCGAGATACTAGATGTAATTGATAATATGGGTCTCTTATCAAACACTTTCTCATCTCTAAAAAGAAAAGTGAAATCTCATGGACAAACTCCTGTTGCTGATAGTCTCAACTGATATGCATAATGCTTTAAGAACTGCTGACGAGATGAACTTTTGTGTGTATCCAGGAGTCCCTGATCCAGCATTAATTAGTAGATTGTGCACTTTTTTTCCACTCTTTTAACCTATTCTTATCAGCAAAGTGCGAACAACATGCACTCCATGAATGTCAACAGCTTCAGCCACTCTCTCTCCCACAGATTAATCTAGCAGTGCCAGTCAGCACCAGCGCAGGGGCGGTTCAGGTTTAATGTTTAAGCTTTTAGTACCACCTCTTTTGTCCACGCACATTAGCCAGTCTCCCTGTGTGTGCTAAACCAGGAGTGAGTCACCCAAGAGAGTGAACTGTGTGGGCCTGCTGGACAGTTGCCGCTCAGAAATCCCATGAGAAAGTATCATGTCGACATGACCAGAGAGCTGGGGTCAAGGTAAGCTGTTGGTTTTGACATTTGAAAAACAAATGTAGAGTCAGGGTGCCCGTTTTTTTAAATTCAGCGATAGTATCACGACAGTAGTGAAGTACACGGAGCAACAGCATTGTGTGAGTCACAACTCACACAAGTCCTCTGTAATTAGCAAAGCCCAAGCAGCACTGCAGTCATCTTGGAGTCTTATTTGGAGTTGTTGTATTCCAGCAGTTTGTGGTGTATGTGACATGCTGTTCGACATGGTGTGACTAATGGCTTTAACGGGCATTTCCACTAATTTTGGCCCATGCCATACAAACCACACTCCACTGCTGTTAACTGTACTGCAAACAACACAACTGTGTTTTAGAAATCTTGAATCCAGGCTTTCCTTCATGTCGCTTCATTTTCCATTCAATATAGACATATTGTGTCATCATATATTTGCAACTGGTTGAGCAGGTATATGCATAAGATACCTCACTGTATAAGAATGTGCCATTTGTGTTTATCGGGAAGGTTTGTTTTATTTTTTAAACTATATCCTGTAAATTTTAATTCAGTAGTAGAAACCCACAAATGATTATATATAATTACACATATATGTGTATACATATATATATATATACATACACATACATGTGTATACATACATATATACATACACATACATGTGTATACATACATATATACATACACATACATGTGTATACATATATGTATGTATACACATATATAGGTTAATTTTTACCTAAATAAACTGATATACAGATGTTTGAATGTTATTTGTAGAATGCTACTATTGTTTCTCTTTCCCACAGCTTCTCTTTGTCTTGCCGTGGTAAAGATTCTGCAATTACGTTCTTACCAATGAATTCCCAAAATCAGCCCACAGCATGAAATCATTCAAGAAACAAGACCAGAAGAGTGCGGTCAGGTCCTCCACCATTACAGATCCACCAGTTCCTGTATGGGTTACTCACACACCCACACCGGATAATATCACCGATGATGGTGAGGATGATGCTAACTCCACAGGTCGCACATCCAGTTCTCCACCTTATGCTGAGCAAGAGATGGAAAAAAAAGGAAGCCTGAAGGACAGATTGAAATCCCTCATCCCTCAGTCATGGGGCAAAAAATGGGCAAAAGAAAGCGACTCTGAAGCCAGCACAACTGGTATCCAGATCCTACCCAATGGGACCAGAGTGAGCCCCCCTGTAAGTCCCTTGGTGGAGCGTCGCAACTGGAATGAATCTCTGGGAAGCTCCAGTCACAGCTCACATAAGCCTTTGATAAGAGAGAGTCCCACTGACGGTGTCTTTGGTCACGTTCCAGTAGAGGAGTCGCTACTGTCCAGCATCCACCCTGCAGAGTATTACGCTGAGAAGGTGGAGGTCTACAAGCAGAAGTACTCTTATTTGAAATCATGGCCGGGATTGCTCAGGCTTCTAGCTGGACTTCAGCTCCTATTTGGAGGAATGGTTTTTGCGTGTGTCATTGCTTACATTCAGAAAGACAGCGAGTGGTCCAACAGCTACGGACTCTACAATGGTGTATACAACAATGGGATGGGCCTATCTGGGTACAGCTACAGAGGTCCCATGACTCCTTTCATTCTAGCTGTAGCTGGAATCTCGTGGATCCTTACTCTGTGTCTCCTGGTGGTGGGAATGACAATGTACTATCGCACTATACTTCTCGACTCCCCGTGGTGGCCCCTGACGGAGGCCTTCATCAATGTGGCTCTGTTCCTGTTCTACATGGCAGCGGGGATTGTTTACCTGAACGACTTGAATCGCGGGGGGCTGTGCTACACAACAATAGGTATTAACCCCATCGTCGCGAATCTGTGTCGGGTTGATGGTGGCCAGATGGCAGGAACAGCTTTCATCTTCATCAACATGGCCCTGTATCTAGGAAGCTTCCTGGTATGTCTGAAGATGTGGAGGCATGAAGCTGCACGTAGAGAGAGGCAGTATTTTGAGAACCAGGTACGGACTTTTACTCATCTGTAAACGAATATGAAATACAAGGTCATGTCTTCTAAATCTGAAGAATGACTAAAATACATTTCAAAGCTGCATATATGAAGGTATCCTCATGAATACAGTACAGCTGAATTCTCTGTCAAAGGCTAATATAGTGGAAACCCACCTTTAAATTGTTCATCATCACAGTTTTTTCTGTTAAAGTTGGTTAATATTTAGCTAATTTCTTGTGTGGCAGATGAAGTTCGGGCATCACAATTTGGGGTTTTAAATCTCATCTATTAGGCAAAGGTTGTCTGTCTCTCTGTGTTAGCCCTGTGACAACTTGGCAACCTGTCTAGGGTGTATCCTGCCTCTCACTTTATGACAGCTAGGATAGGCTCCAACCCTAGCTAAATGGAAATATCAGATACACAGATCAATGGGGGGGGGGGGAGTCTTTGCCTGTGATCCAACTTAGTTAGCAAAATATATCCCCATGAGTAACCCACTGCAAACATTTAAGGCATAAACCAAGAAGGAGGCAAATTAGTGTCAATGTGTGGGTGTTCCAGCTGTTGACAACAACATCTGGGCCACTGTATGCTAACAAAACAACCATATTACTATGAGTGCAGATCGCCACATGACCTGTGCAGTAAACATGTCTCTACAGTCTTCTGTAATGGCATGTTGGGATAATATGTATAGTTAATGTCAAATAAGAAAGGATGAGAAGCCAGATGTGAACATAATTGTTCCATTGAAGAAATGCATCTTTATTTTTCAAAATAAAAGCTGTGTTTTTCCCCTTCAATTTCTCTGGCACTTTTTAACATCTAGATCTTTAAACGACTCTTTCAACAAAAACCTTCAAGTACTGATGGCACATGCCAGTCTAGTGTTTAGAAGAACTTCTTCATTTGTTTTGTATTTGCCAAATGATGTTTTTCTTTTACCTTCAGCCTCAGGAGGAGTTTCAACAGTCCATCCCACTCAAACCGGTAACAACAAAACGCATATCATTCAAGGATGAAGCTGATAAAGCGCTGAGTAAAGATTATAACAATCGGGATAATCTCCTACATGAGGTCCAAAAGAATCCAGTCAATCTGAACCCCAAAGTGCAGATCATTGCAGACTACATCATGTAAGTTAACATTTACATGTTGAATCACACCATTAGTTCTGTATTTATTTGTACTGTCCATATACTGTAGGAACATTACCACATACAGAAAAATACAAAGAATCAGTTTTACTGTGTGTCTCCTTTCTGTAGCAAGTATCCAGAGATCAGCTGTGTGGAGGAAAGGGAAACGTACAAAGCAGTTTTCAATGATCAGTATCAGGAATACAAAGACCTTCACAGAGACATCAGTGCTACTCTGAGTAAGTTCAGAGAGCTGGATCTCATGATGGAACGACTCCCCAGAGAGACAAATAGCAAAGAGGTGAGATTCATACCAGCCTCCCAGGTAATAATCAGATGCCAATTTTTATACGGGCATTAATTACTTTGTTATTCATATAGGACCAACACAGGATTCAAAGTATTGTAAAGAAGTATCACCAGAAAAGGAACGTAAGTGACAGAAGTTTGTTTTTTGTTTAGCTTTTTTTCTGTTTTTTTTAATGAGAGTATAAACCACGATTTCTGCAGCTGCTCACTCTGAAATCAATTGTAGCAATTTTAAAATTTAACCAGAGAGGTATTAGATTTCTGTGTTCTGCCCAGGTAATATTAGCTTTTATTCGATAATTGTCTAATGCAAATAATTCTGAAAAATCATGTTTAACACAGATGAACTACAGAATGAATCAGTAAGAAATGTTGGAAATAGAGTTTTCAGCCATTAACCAGCAGACTGTTGTGTGCGTGTTTCGCAGGACCCTACTTTCCTGGAGAAAAAGGAACGCTGTGACTACTTGAAAGCCAAGTTGAGCCACATTAAAAACAGAATCCGTGTTTATGACCAGGAGACCATGGCAGACGGTCAGACATGAAGAAGATCAGAAAGAAATGTCCGCAGCAACTGATGAACTGATGAAATAAAACACTTTTTAAAATCTTTGCTTCTGTTTTGAGTGACAGACAATATTCTTCCTTCTGGGCAAAACTGATTGTTGTACATCATTGTATTTTCATGTAAAATTAGATCAATGTTTACACAAATTCTGGTTTATGACATGATTATACTACTTGGGCTACAACATTATAAGAGATGGTTCTTCTGTAGAGCTTTGACTTGACGGTTTTGTGTTTCTAAACACTTTCTTGTCATTTCTGTGAAGGCCAAGCAACGTTCAAATGCTTGGTGTAGAAATAAACTATATTAATTGTATGCTGAAATTTCTTTACTTTTCATTTTTCTTCTTTAGACATCATCGCAATCAGTTAAAAAACTGCAGGTAATAAACAGAACTTGGAAACTGGCAATAATTTTTAATCTAATGATTTTAATATATTTTGGAGATTTCATAGTTTCTCTGGTTCAAAAATGTTAAATAAGAGAATACAGCAAAATTTCTCCAAAATGTATTGTAAAGTAACTCGGTTCAGAAATATAATTCTTGTTCCCAGTAGACTCTGCCACAGACATTAATAAAATACACAATGTAGAGATATTATCTATGAAATCAGCTGCTGTGGCATTTCTATTTAACACAACAACAACAACAACAAACTAAACCAAACAACAAACAAAACCACCTGTTGATCCTTTCTCCTGTCATATACACCCATTAGAACAGATTTATAGTCACTGGCCGTGTTATTAGTTGCACATTGCTTGTACCAGACTCAACTACTTTGGACTTAGTGACTAGAGGCCATTTGAGTGCAGTGAACTTAATGTTATGTTCAAGAAATCGGTTTCAGATTATTTGAGTTTTGTGACAGGGTGTGTTATGCTGCTGGAAGCAGCCATCAGAAGATGGGTACACTGTGGTCATAAAGGGATGGACATGGTCAGCAACAATACTCAGGTAGGCAGTAAGGTGGTAAATCGAGACTCATCAAACCAGGCAGTGTTTTTCCAGTCTTCTTTTGTCCAGTTTTGGTGAGCCTGTGTGAATTGTAGCGTCAGTTTCCTGTTTTTAGCTGACAGCAGTGGCACTCGGTGTGGTTTTCTGCTGCTGTAACCAATCACCTTCAAGGTTTTGATATGTTGTGCATTCAGATATACTCTTTTGCAAACCTTGCTTCTAATGAGTGGTTATTTAAATTACTGTTGCTTTCCTGTCAGCTCCAAACCCTCTGGTCATTCTCCTCTGACCTATGACATCAATAAGGTATTTTCACTCAGAGAACTGCGGCTCATTGGATATTTTCTCCTTTTCAGACCGCTCTCTAGAGTGAACCCTAGGGATGATTGTGTGAGAAAAACCAGTAGATCAGCAGTATCTGAAATACTTAGACCAGCCTGTCTGGCAAAAGCAGTTATGCACTTATTGTTATGATTTTGTAGTTAAGTATTACTCTGTATGGTATAAATTATGAATCATAGATCACATGAATTGTACTTTTTACAATAATATTAGAATGTATTAAAGCAACTATCAAAAAGGTTTCTGTCTAATGCGTGGACTGGGCTGAATATCAGTAGGTTATACTTAGGTTGGAGGTTGTAAACTTAAATTTGAATGTAGCAGGAGCCTGGGTATAAACTGTCACGAGCACGTGGGTGAAGCAGGTCGTTAGCGGATGAACTGTGCCCCTGCTGAGACGCTCGGCAGCTCCGGAGGGTGTGGGTGACGCTTTCGAAACTTTCATTGTTTTGTTAGGAGAAACTATCCATCCAGTAAAATAAAGGCGAAGTTAACGATCGTTGATGGAGTATAAAGCGGACGGTGTGGTGGTAGACATGAGTTATGAACGACGCGGTTTAAGCACAGCTGAACTGGACGGGTGTAAAGTTTATGAGCTTTCCACGGTGCTTGGGTAAGTTGCGTAAGTGATATGTCCCTGTTGATTCCTCTCTGAAGTTTTTTTTACATTTAAAGAGAATTTTTAAAATTATTATTGACCCTTTAACCTCGCTTATGATGCTGATTGATTAAAAGAAAACCTCCGAGCATTAACAATGGAGTTTAAAACATTTTACGACCAAGTAAAATGCTCATATTTTAAACTCGGAATGACTGTGGACAGAATTCTTTTTTTTTCTGGGCTGAAGTGGAATTAACCTCTTTTAATGTAGAGATGTTCAGTTGTGCACAAATAGCACACCGTTGCAGTAACCGAGGAGTACATGAGTTTGTTATTTCAAGGGTTTAAATCAAACAGGTATAGTTAAATTTCTGGGTTTGAGTTGTATCTTCCCCTCTCCGTAAGTGGTGCTGACGATCAGCAGGTGCGCACAGGTAACATGCAGCATGGGGGTATGTCTGTGGCTCTCCACTGCTGAAAACACCACGCATGGCTGCTCCGGCTCACCTCTTATCTCATGTGTGTCTGAATAATTGAAGCGTGCTGGGTTTGAGCTCATTGGAGTGATGAAGTGTGGGTCAGTTACACGAGAAAGGGTTCAGGGACGGGCTGAGGTGAGAGTGCTGCATGCTGGTGAGCTGGAAAAGGTGCTTATAACAAAAACGTAGCTGCACTTAATTAGCGCTTAAAGGGACAGGGAAAATGCGTTTGAAGTGAATTCATCTTTTAGATTTTGAAAGTCATTTTGCTCATCAAAGCATCCCACCGAGGAATTTACACTATAAAAAAATGGAATTGAAATACTTAGCGCAATAAAATCTGCTACTAAATGCATTATGTTCTAGTGCTGATGTCTATATAGGCATTTACCCTTGCATTAATTTTGTCGCATTTCACCCCTCTTCCAGGTGAAATTGGAGCATTATCCATTAAACTATGTATGAGCCTCGGTACTATGATAGCCCCCCTGTGTACAGCCCACCGTACAGCACTACCTACCACAGCTTGTATCCCCCAAGGAGTGTCCAATCCCCTCGGAGCCAGAATGTCCCCTACACCTACGATGTCCCACCAGAGTCTTACTACATGGAGGGGAAGCCTCAACCCTTCTACCGCTGGTTCTCACCTCCTGGTTTTGTCAAGACCTTCCAAGGAGCCACGGTGCTCATGTGTTTCCTCATCTTCGCCTTTGTAGCGTCAACTTTGGTGTGGGACATGAACAGATTTGGGTATGGGGGATATGGTGTTGTTGATACTGGAGGTGTTGGAGGGTTGGGGTCAGGATATTACGGAGGTAGCTACGGCTATGGCGGCTCCTACATGACGCCTCAGTCTGCCAAGGCAGCGATGATTTCTATGGCCGCCATCAACTTCCTGGTGTCACTTGGGTTCTTGGTGGGGGGTTTCTCACGGTCACGGAGCATACGGGCATGCAGGTTTTACCTCACTGTGTTCATCTGTGATATCATCTTAGCTGTCCTTCAGGTGAGTTTGTCTCACCAAACAAACAAAACAAGTCATAAATATATTCAGTTGTTCATTTCCATCAAATCACTTCACTCATCACCCATCCAGTAATTCTTCTGCTTTTCAAAAGCAGTTGTCCTAATAGGATACACCCTGGACAAGTCACCAGTCTATCGCAGGGCCAGCATATGAGAAACAGACTTAATTGACTGGCACACCTTCAGCTAGATTAAAATCACCAACTAACCTAACACCCTGCATATCTTTGAATAGTGGGAAGAAGCCAGAGTAGCCAAAAAGAACCCACACAGACACAGGAGAACATGCTAACTCCATGCAGAAGGGCCCTAGTCAGAGGGGGAACACAGTAAAGTGGTTCTGTGTTCTCTGTGGGCTTATCAGTGGGATCCCCTTCATATCAGTCAGTCTCTACCTGAAACTGAATTCCAGCCTTTAGTGTTCAGACATGATGCTAAATTAAATGTTTGAGCCAAATGTTTAGTGGGAGTAGGAACTACATGATACTTCTCTGTATTTAATGTGTGACATTGGCAAATCACTGAAATTATTTATTATGATTAAATTTGCTTTGTCGTCTAGGGCATCATTGACATCATCTTTGTGATTGGGGTGAACCCGATGTCTCAGAGCTCACAGAGCATGCTATACAACCCCATGCTCATGATGTGTCAGAACATCCAGGGCAGCCCTAGCCTCAGTGGCAGCGTGGGGGCTGGTTTTCCTGGGGGGTTTCCCCTGTACAATCAATACCTGCAGCACTACTGCTACATGGACCCCGAGGAGGTTAGCAGGAAGTGCTGTCTGTCTGTCTGTCTGTCTGTCTGTCTATCTATCTATCTATCTATCTATCTATCTAAAGTTCACTCTTTCCTCAGGCAGTGGCGTTTGTGTTGGGTCTTCTGGTGGTGGTGGCTTTGTCGTTTTCTGCTTACTTCGCCTACAAGACCCGCAGCAAGATTTGGCGCCATGGAAAAGCTAACATCCATTGGGATGAGCCCCTGGCCAGGCCATCGGAGGGGCAGGATATACAGGACTGGGTGAGTAAAGTCTCATTATCATTTTTGAAACGGCATAAAAATGGAGAACTGATGTTTATCAGCTAAGGATAAAAAAGTTCATTATATAACTTCATTTTTTTTTACAGTTAAAGTGACATCACTTCCTACACAGTCACAATTGCTTTTTTCAGATAACAACACTAATGCATTTATATAAACTAACTGTTGAAGTTTTCATGCACTGACAGTGAAAAATGAGTGTCACAAACCCACAATACCTGTCGATGTTGATTCAAAGAATACTGGTGTTTATCCTTGGCACTCCCAGGTTTCGCTCTGACTGATGATTAACCAGACCAGTGATAACAGGTACATAGAAACCATTTAAGAATGACAGTCAGGCGGCATTACAAGGTCCTTTGTGACATGAAACTGATCAGGAGGCTCATAAAGTAACTTACTTTATGGTTAAGAGCCAGGTTTTAAGTTTCACTTTGCACACAGTCTCAGACCGATTCATTTAGAACCAGAAAAATTTGTGGTGAACAAGTTTTTTAACTAGTTGTCCCTACATAAAATTAAGTTGTTTTGTTCCAAAACCTCACAGATTTACAACATATTACATTATATATTACACCATACAGCAACAAAGAAGGCAATAAATGAACCTCGTGTAGCAAAGGTGTCGGCACCTCGGTCAGTTATTTTATAATTGATATTATTCTCCATATAATCAGCCAAAAACATCAGAAATAAATACAATATCCATCTAAATAAATAACCCTTCTTAAATTTTGTCTATGGGATAAGATATGTGCTTTTCTGTGGGTATGATGCAGATTACAAACATTATTTCTGTGTTGTTTCTGTCACATTTGTTTTTGTTTATATTTAGATTACATAAATTATGACTTAGAAACTAAAAAATCTACTTAAAACTGAGACAGATAAAAGAGACAGACAGAAATAAAAGCTTTTGACTGTAACACGCAGCACCACTTTTTTCCTGTTCCAGCTGTTTGAATAATAATTTTACCCACAGAAAAAAAATTCCTAGATCTATAGTACCAATTTGTACACATTTAATGGTTTTTCATTATTTTTATACATGACAGTATAGTAGAACAGTCCTGAAGACATCAAAAAATGTAAATAACACAATTACAGTTTACATACACTCATGTCGTGGTAATTTGGGGCTTTTAATTGACTTTTTTAAAGGCTCTAATATTCACTCTCACAAACATTTGATTGAATGTCCCTCAGCAAGGTGCCCATCAGCCTGTATGTGGATTAGAGAAAATCCAAAATAAATTCCTACTCGTGCACCCACTTCTTGTTTTTTTAAAAGTCATTAAAGATTGATGCTGTACAATTATTTCACCCTGCAAAAAGGACAGTTCAAAAAAATAACTAAAAGCCCCAAATTACCATGACATTCAAGCATTCGAGCATGTAAACTTCTGACCTTAACTGTATGTACCAAGCAAAAAATGTGAACAAAGCATTCCTCAAATAACCTCCTTTGCTTTGATAACAGGTTTGAGCACTGTTCATTCCAACAAGCGACTTCCTTGGGTTATCATAATAATTTTTCCAGCAGTCTTGAAGGAGCTGCCGGCTGCAATGAGCACTTCTTGACTGATTTACTCACTCTGCATCCCAACCATGATGGGTTGGTTTAGATCAGGTTTTATGGAAGTATGAATCAATGAAAGGACCAAGCATTGCACAAAAGAAAATTGGCTTGAGAGCTTTTCTCAGAGAGCACCAGCGATCCAGCATTTACCAGCTATTCCTGCTGCTTCGAAGCTCTGTGCTCTTTTTACTTCACAGTAGCCTGATGCGATGTTTAGTGGCGATAAATCTATTAGAGTAGCCATGTGACATGAACGTATCAGGTCCACCATGACTCATTAGGGCAAGGGAAGCAACGTATTCAATAAGTTCAGTGAAGTCTTGGCCTACATTCTGCCTATCAGCGCAAAGCATGTACCGAGTTGCTTCATCAAGAGGCAGGCCCTATTCTGGGGCACTCTTGTATCGCACTGAAGATGCTTGCCTTGCAGGGAGGCATATATAATGTATGTGGCATGTATAATGAATAAAAAGGGTTGAGTTGCCTCTGTGTTGCTGTGTGAATCCCTACAGAGTGTGGTGGCACTAAATGATTCAGTCTGTGAAGGGGCTGCTACACACTGCTGCAGATTAGACTCCTGGCTAAGACGTAATTTCCCCCGGTTTTGTGCTACATGACTGGAAAAGGGAGATAATTGAGAGAATATAGGAAAAGTAGATTAAAAGCAAATGCGTTATGATATCTGAAACTGTGTGTTGCTTATAAAAAACTCCATTAATTTTTTTTATCAGCATCAGGAGTTACCCCAGAGTCGAACAGACGACAAGACCTCCTCTAAAGGAAAAATATCTCAAGGTCACGGAGAGATTTTATTCTATTGTGAGCGAGTGTTTACTTAATGTCGCAGACCTTATTACTTACAAATTTCCAAAATAATGAGTCAAAGCAGTCATTAAAGACATCTTTCCTGGGTAAATGTCTAAATTCTAATAGTTGGCAGCCCTTTATAGACAACACAATCAATCATTTAATTAGAAATATCTGCAGATTTAGTCAGTAATCAGAACCGTTACTAAAAATAATCGCGATGTCTGGATTTAACAATAACAGCTGAATGTGCACCTGTCTTCCGCAGTGGATCGAATTCCTTTCAGCTTTCCTCTAGGCACTCCCCACCCACACCCCCCACACCCCCACATGGGGGATTGACTTGCAACCCTCACATTCATAAGATCTATTTCACTGACTGCATTTTTCAAACATCAGCTCGCTAGACCCTATTTCTATGTTACAGAAATAGGTCAGACAAGCCTTCATTAATGATGCATATGACAGTGGATCAAATGAGGCGTAATGCAGTTTCAGTGTCTGATATTCTCCGTATCCTATAAGGATGTTTTCTTTTGACAGTGGTTGCAGCATCTGTTACCCTGTAGGTGTTAAAATGATAAACGCATGCGACTCTTCGCCGCAGTCTCAGCCTTTTCAGTGCGCTGCTGATGATATTGATGTTCACACGCTCTCACACTGTTAACGCTCTGGTAGAATGCATCTCACATCAGATGGAGCCGGGAAATTGTGTTGTGCGCGTGTGTCCTTCGAATGAATCGCCTCTGTTAGCTGCTGAAAGAAATAAAGAGATGATTTTAGGTGAGGGGGAGCTCATCCTGAAAACCTGGAGGAGTGCTTCTCTCTCTCTTTAATGGCTGAATAGATATGAGAGCTGTCACACTGTCATGCTGAGGCCAAGGCTAGCATTTGTGTCTGCCCTTGTATCAGTCTGGCTACATGCGAACGCGTCTGGCAGGGACACGCCGACTTTCAGCCAAGTGTTTTTGAGCAGTTTGGAGAACCCTCCAGTTCTGCACTTCACCACTTAGGCGACAGAGTCAGTGGAAGGATTTCTTTCCGGCTTAAAAAAAAATACGTCTCACAACTCTGGAGGATTATATTATTTATATCATCGCGTTAAATATGGCGTTATCTCAGTACCTAGAAAATACCAAGATAAAGACTTCAGGTCATTCAAACCAGAGGTCCTGAAAGTAAATAAGGAGATTGTGATTTGAGTGTCCGGATGTTGTCTTAGGTGAATCATGTTGGAGAAGTGCGCAGCACCCAGCAGGCACCGACTGTTGTTGTGTCAGAGAGAGCGGCGCCAGACCTGAGGGCAGAGAACAGCGTGGTCTCCTACGGCAATGGAGCAGTCAGCATCCACAGTGAGGGAAATTACAAAACCAACAGGTGGGCGATGTTTGCAGCAAATGAGTCTGTGACGCACAGATTCTCCAGTGTGGCTGGTGTCCAAATAACAGGACGCATTACAAACACACACACACACATCTCACTTCCTGTGAGGACAGTGACTGCTGCCTGATGTTTGGCTTCAAATCCAAAAAAGTATTAAATAAAAAAAGCAAAAAGAGACACATTTTCTTCACAGTGTCAGACATATAAGTTATGTTTCCCTGTTCCTGATCTTCAGTTAAGTCTTGATTTTCCACAGTTTCTCTGCAAACAAGAGCAAGACACATGGTGCTGAACCTTTGTACCAAAACTGCAGGGCCATAGTTTGTCCCAGCAGCTCTTCAGATGAGAGTGACAGCATCAGGCCTCCACCTTATTACGTGAAGAAGGAACAGAAAAAGGACAGAGAGCCAATACCTGCTGCTCAGGTGATGATCGAGTCGCAGTATGAAACTGGTTACACCACGGGAGACACCGGCAATGGGCTGGACCGGGACCACACAGATTACCTCTACAGGTATGTCCTGAGGTTGCTGCCACGTAATGCTGCAACCTCAGAGAGTTCAGCATGTGAGAAAGTATTTAGTCAAGGCAAGTGAAGCTTCAGTGGTGTTCAGAGTAGTTTAAATAATAAACAAACAGGAAATACAAAATATAGTCTTGAACCTCAAATTATAAAGACTACATGTCTCTTTATTTTAAAAGAATGTAAAAGAATATATGTTTTCACTCATATAATGTTAAAAATATGCAGGACGTCTAAATAAAGAGTCTACGTGCTCGTTCAGATGCATTTCCTTCCTTTTAACAATCTCTTAATTTTTTATGAAGGAATAGAATGAAATCAAAAAATGCTGAATATCACTGCAGATGTTGACTAAGCAAGAAAAATTTGCACTGGTATCAGTTTTTAAAAATCCCCTTTGGATATACCCACAATTAAGTAAAGATCATACCCTGAGGAGGAACAATTATCTAATCAGTCACATCTTTAATAAAGAAATGACACAGGATTTATAATATTTTAGAGTAAAATACAGCAATATCAGAAAGAAGTGGTCAGGATTACTGTTGCCTCTAAGGGAGGTTAGCTAATTTAAGGCTGGTGGAGATACTAATGAAAAGCTCCCCTTTGTATCTGCCATTGCCCCAATAACAGTTTTAATGTAACAATGATTTCATGTCTCGGTATTAACATTGTTCCAGGCTGTACCCAGAGATAACTTCAGATGAGCAACGCAGAAAATACAAGAAGGAGTTTGACTCAGATCTGTCCCGCTATAAGATCCTCTGCAGCGAGCTGGATGACATCAGCGACCAGATGCACAAGCTGAACCGAGAGTTGGACGCACTGGAAGAAGACTCCATGAAGTACCAGGTAGAGAAAAACAGGAGTAAGGTGCACAGAGTGGAAAAGCTTAAGGTTGGAGGGCCAAGAGAATATATCAGCCAGTCATGGCTTTGGCTTTTGTATTCAAGTATTTGACATTTCCCTGCAAAGTCAGCAAAACCTTTCTTTTTTCTTTTTTTTTTTAGGGTGTGGCAGATGAGTATAACCGCCTGAAAGACCTTAAAAGAGTGAGTATAAGAAGATCTGTGATGTCATAATGTAAAGTTTACACTTTCTTCACTTTATAGCTGAGAGAAACTGAGTAAATTAAACATGCACTAACCTAAAATCATAGATTGAATGTAAAAGATGGACGTGCCTGCTGCGTCATCACTCATTGGTTAAATTAAAGATCAGTTGTGTAGCCTCAAACCGAGAATTTTTTCCAACGTCATCTTAGCGTTTTGATATCAACGCAGATGGTGAAAAAGTGGGATACTGCATGGTAGTTGGCTAATGACTTGTTTATCATAAGACATTCAGATCCCCTTGTTGCTCCTTCTTTCTGACTCTACTGAGGACCATTTCTTTAAAATTACCTTTGTTTTATAATCAGTAGGGCTTGAAGCTGGTGATTAAGCCCATAAACTAGACTATTCTCTGATGTCTTGCAGTAAGGATGGTGAGGGGCATTTTCCCGAATTTTTTTCAATGGTCACGCAAACAGAAAAAATGCAGGATAAGAGTCACCAGGGAAATCAAATAAAAACAAATTTTGCAAGACTTTTTCACTCTAAGTTATACTTCTATCACCATCTTTGCTTGTCTGAAATCTTCCCACATTTCACTTCATCGTTCTTTGTTCTAACAGCCCAATTTGGGGGCTTTGGGTGGACCATGTTACATCCCCAAATAGGCCTAGATGTAAGGGGAGTTACATAATACTAGATGGGGAAACATGAGGAGGCTGTTTGGATCGGTTTGAAAAGATTTATTGTCAGGTTGTGAATAAAAGGAAGCAGAAGTTCATTTTAGGAAGACACAAAACCAACCAGCAACCAAAATGGCCCTAACTTGAAATAAAACCCATTGACTGATGAAGCTATTCAACAGAAAAGTTACAGACCTACACTTAGACTCCCTAGCAACCAAAGATAAACAAGAGAAAAAGGGGAATATCAAAAGAATATGGCAACGCTCCCCTACAAGCTCCCTGTGGTCACAATAAATCAGTGGGGTTTAACAAGCAAAAACAAACCAGCTAGAGACATAAGAAACCTGCCC
>VUQG01028526.1:1306-16347 GCA_015106755.1 Etia nguti | reverse complement strand
CTGGTTTTGTTTGTTTTTGTTTTTATTTTTTTTTTTTTTTTTTTTTTTTAAATCTTCTTCAACTACACCACCAGTGAGCCCTGTGGATGAATTTAAATGCGCTGTTTACTCGATGGTCAGGCAGTCACAAGTCGGTTCATCTCGTTTTCTGGGTGTAAGGACCATCTCGTAGGATGATATGATAGACTTTGGTGAATTTTCCTTGGTTTTATCTCCTTTCTGCTCCTTTTCAGGAGCTCCTTAGTGTCTTCCTCGGTGTTGAGGTAAGAGTTTCCCTTCAACAGTGAGGCGCACAGATCGATCCATAATAGTGATGATACTGGATCATCCTGTTGTCAGTTATTTGGTTAAAAAGGTCATTGTATCACAAATGGCGAGCCATGGAAAATGAGCCTGGTGTGGGAAACACTGCTCCTCCGATGTTCGTTGGCAGGACAGTTTTGTTCTCTAAATGTATTTGTAGTGGGGTGCTGCTGCCCTCTACATGAAACTGCAGAGTCCTTAGTCACTATGACATGTGGGTGGTGACATGACTGGCTGTGGTGGCCATATCGGAGCCCAGCGTGAGGAGCTGGTCTCCGGCCTGGGACCTGGCACCAGAACAACAGCACTGGCAACAAGACAGCTCCAGCTTGGCACTGGCTATGCTATTCTTCTACTCTCTTCTTCTGGAGGCCCATGTGGAGTCTGAGGGCTCGTTCATGAGGGGGAATTGAGCGGTTACAGTACAGTGCATATGATGGCCAGCTGGCGCTGCAGTCTGATAACCACACAGATGGATAGTGATGAGTCAGGAGGTTTCCTGTGGGTCCTTGTCGTCACTATTACCAGACGGAGACCTCGTCTGTCAGGGAGCTACTGTCCTGGGACATACGGCCAGCTGATTGAGTTTCCGGAGAGCTGCATGTCCCGGATCAGCGTCTCAATGGGTGTCTTTCCTATCAGGCGCATGAAAAAGAGCTGGGAGATGAGGCTGGCAGGAACGGCACGCAGGGCGGGCAGGCGCAGGAGGAGGCGGCCGAAGCGCTGAGGCTGACTCGGGTACTGCATCCTCTCGTACTCTGTCAGAGCCACCTGAGCCTTCTCCTGCAGAGACTCCACGTGTACTGGGTCTGTTAGACCACAGGCATCTAAGAGGGAGGAGGGAGGAGGCAGTTACTTAATAGTGTGGGCAGGTTACATAAAGAGTCGTGATGAGCCTAGAGGAAGGATGAAATCCCAGCAAATAATGTAATAAAACCTCCCAGAGGGAAACACGTGAAACCAAAGTGCTTCATCTATGGATGCTCTCAGGCCAAAACATGATTTATAAGCCTCACTTAAAAAAAGTTTTATTTTAAATAATGATTGCTTTTAGAGCTGACACTCGCTATAAACTATTTTTTTAAGGCAGACACTTATGTAAGACTTAAGTCAGAAAAGCTCAGGGCTCATGATGATCAATGGTGCTGCTAATTACAAAGCACTTAAAACATTACTGCATTTTCAATGACAAGCCAGGAGATGGTGCCATAGGAGGTAAATTGTTCGATGAATACTTGGACTAAGTGGTTTCTTATTCTTCCAGCAGTTCTTTCTGTTTTTTCTCCATGAAAGAAGAAGATGGACATGAAATCAGTTTCTCTAAATCCTAAAGCCTCTTTAAACAGTTCACAGACAGCTAAAAGGGTCTTTTTACAAGATAAAGCTGTTGGATGATCTAGCTGTGCTACAATTACAGCAGGTAAAGTCAACAAGCAAGACTACGTTTTCTACTCTTACTAGCCACTCCAATCACTAATCACCTGGCGAGAACAGCGCGATGGCCTTGAGACAGCTGTACTCAGCAGAGTCCACCTGTAGCCTGGTCAGCTTGTCCACCTGGTCCTGGAACACCCTCACCTGGTCCATGAAAGACACCACGCGCTCCGCAGACATGGGCGAGGAGTGGAACCCAGCTGCAGCCAACAGGGGCGCCATGTGGAGCGGCAGGGCAGACTGGGCCGCACTGAGGATGAACAGCTCGCTCCAGCTCAGTCTCAGCAGGGCCACCTGAGGATTTAGTAGTGTCTCAATCAGTGACACCCCCCTCAACACTTTAATGTCTACTCAGTTCATTCTGTTTATCTTTTACAGTTCCTGCAATATAATCTGATAAAGAGGGAATAGTCTTTCAAAATCAAAACTGTATGTGTGGCTTTTAATTAGAAATCATCCTCTAACCTGGTCGGACACAGGCAGCTCAGGGAAATAAGGGATGTTCCTCGCCCACTCCACTGTGCTGAAGAGTAACCGCGCAGCCAGTTCACAGATATTATCTATACCCATAGCGTTATCAGGACCGGCCTGCTGGTTGTACTGGTGTCCATAGCGACTGTTGGGGTAAGGCTCAGCTCTCAGCAGCTGGGAAATAAGTTCAGACACTGGCTGACCACCACCACTACCTCCATTGTTGTTGTTATAGAACTCGCCGCCTCCAAGGCCACTGGCGCCACCTATGGGTGTGATGGAGGGGCTGAGGCTCGGCTGAGGTGGGATGCGACCGCGTTGAACTGCTGTAGTTTGGTTGGGGGACAAAGGGGAGGAGAGGAGAGGAGGAAAGGGTTTGGAGAAGAAGAGGGCAGAGAAGAAAATTGCAAAGGACAAGGGGAGGTGATGGAGGGGATTTGATTGAGAAGACCAAAGAGAAGAAAAGTTAAAACTGAATTCAGCGAGCAGGGCATTTCTGATTACCAGCAGACAGGCCTGACTCAATTAGGAAGCTATTCTCCAGCATTAAAAGCATGCAGAATCAAACCCAGCTCGAAACAGGGCAGAAACCAATAGAGATTTCTCCATTTGGGAATATTAATTCCTGGTATGAGCATCTGCCCTTTTCAAGCATCTTTGAGCAACATGCCCAATTCACACATACAGTAGGAATGCGGCTCACTAGCTGACTCTGACCTCTGACCTCTATAGGGAGTCATAATGTGTCTAGTTAGCATGCTTTGTGATCTGTGATTACAAGGAATAAACCAACTCAAGAGACACTGAGGGTGGATGTCTGTGCTTAGAATCTCCTAAATGTTGATGTCAGTTTTAAAAGGCCTAACAAATGTGTTTGTATGCAACTATTTATTTATTTGTTTGTTTGTTGTTGTGTATCTGTCAGAGTGACATTTACTGATGGCCTCGCCTGATCCTCCACTTAGGGGGAAGTTCCCATATTGGATTCTTCTTGATTGAGCCAACAAGTCAGAGGGTTTCTGTAGCTTCAACCAGAGGCTTACGCCTCTGGGACGCAGGTGTCTTAGCCCTGTATCCCACTCACTCACTGTTAAGCAGGCACTACATTAAGCCACTTAGTACATGGCATTGAGCTGACACGCATGGCTTGCTAAGCCATGATAGGACCTATAGAACCATGTGTGGCATTCTCTGCACTACAGAGCACAGAAAAGGCAAGATCACACCAGCAGATAATTACTACTATTCTATGATGGGTTTTTATTCTTTTCAAAAAAGTATCTGATGGAAATAACGAGAAGACTCTCTGATGCTTAGTGCTGAATGTCACTTATTCCCCTTTTTTTTTTATAGTGTAGTGGTTTACACATTGCCTAACAAGCAGAAGATCCCGGGTTCTTTGAGGTTTACGTAGGGAAGGGTATCCAACATATAAATTAAATACACAGAGCTACCCACTGTGGCGACCCCTTATAAATACAGGAGAAGCTGAGAGTAACCTTTTTTATTCATTCAGCTGCAGTAGTTCCACTATTGTGCAATTACAATCACAGCATTTGCCACAGTGTTTCTTATTCTTGCCAGAGAAAGTGAATGAATGGTAAAATAATTTGCCGAACAGGATAGTTACCTTCTTTGCGCATGCCAACACGGAAACACTTCTTCAGGCGACAGTACTGGCACTGGTTCCTGTGGTGCTGGTCGATCTGACACTCTCTATTTGATCTGAGAATAACCCCCCCCCACCCCCCAAAAAAGCCCATTAATGAATAATAAGTCATTAAATATTTGCCAACTTTAGGTGATTGTCTGGAAAAATCAAGTTGGCCTTATGTCATCATTAGATATAGTCTCATTACATAGGCACATAGGTGAGACTGAAAAGAAACAATCCTGCAGCACATGCAGCAGAGCAGCATTACAGGTGTGAGCAGACAGTGGTGTAAAGTTAAGAAACATTTGCCCACATCACACCTCTTACATACTGCATGTACATGTATTAAAATACATCCACGGCACTGGCCTGTAATACAGTTAATAACAGTCAGCTTTACTGTGGCATCAGTTTGTGTGACATGTGATCAAAAGCGGCCAAACCTGATGACAAATGTAAAAACAAACCCTCTACAACGAGTGGAAAAGTCGCAGAGGGAAAGCTGCTCTGCTCTGGTGTGCAGCCATTATCTTCCTTTCAAAAAAAACCAAAAAACAATCTGATGAGCATAAAAGCTGTTTGCAGATTAGTGTCAACAGCCTGATGCCTACACTTCCTTTTCACAGAGCTACTCAACATTAATATTGCATTATGAAACTAGATTTTCCACGAGGCTGCGCACAACGTTATGGCGCCCACAGGGCTGATGGCTACATGGTTCAGTCATATAGCTTAACTGTATGTAGCTGTCTGCTGTGCACAACAGACGCTTTCATTATTATTCAAGTAAAACTGGCTAAAAATGTTATTATAGACTAAATAAGTCAAATGAACAGCATAAATACATAAATAATTTTAATTAATTAACGGATTCAGATACTTTTTTTCGATCTGAAGTGAACAGAAATAATCTGAAGTGAGAATATCTTGGCATGGCAAAGCATGCAATCTGAAGAGCTTGAATTTATTTATTTATTTATTTTTTAGATTAATTTTAAAAAAAAATCTAAATATTCACTAGTTTCAAAATTGTAACTATGGAAATGGCGATCTGGTGAACACATATAACAAATATTAGCTACAAATAACAGCTGATTTGATTAGTAACGTTCCTGTTATTATTTGGGAATAATTTAGTCAGGAAAAAAAAAAACAGATAATAGTGAAAATATTCTTCCCACATGAAAGCAGTTTGTTTTGTGGCACTTAAAGTCAGTAGTACATCCAGTTCACTCAACAAGACAAAGAAATGCAGCGAGTCCTCATATTTAGGAAGTGTGTGTTTGTCAATAATAACACGCTATTTTTAAATATTTCATTTAGGCTACAAATTTTAAAAAGGAAATAACCACATGGACGTATTTTTAACGATAACTAGCCTCATTTCCTCTTTCACCTCCCAGTATCCTGTGTTAAGCGGGTTTCTTAACACTGTGCGAGCTCAGCCCATCAATACATTAAAAAAAAACCACAAAAAAAAACCAATTACCCACAATGCCTAGCTCACCTGCAGGTATAGCTGAGGTTGCGCCTGACGCTCCTCTTGAAGAAGCTCTTGCAGCCCTCGCAGGTGAACACTCCGTAGTGCTTCCCGCTGGATTTGTCCCCGCACACCACGCAGTCCACCACGCAGGCCTTGTCATCTTCTCCGGCTTCCATGTCGCTGCCTCCCGCCTGGGGAGAGCCGTCTTCCTCCTCCCCCCTCAGGTAGCCCTTGTCCCCCAGCCCGTTAGTGCCCCCATTGGGATCTCCCCAGCCCCCACTCACCATGGCCATCGCTTGGTTACTGAACCACCGCAGAGGAAAATGGGGCAGGCAGCCAAGATTTCTGGTTGCTGTCAAGGTAACATAAATATCAAAAGTCCAGACTGTGTGTGTGTGTTTTCCCCCACCTCTCCCTCTCTCAGTTGTTTATGAAGTCTCTGTTATTATACCAAAGAACTCTGGGTTATTATACCAAAGAACAGAAAGAAAAACAATCCTGGGGGTAGATGGCAGATGTCAGTGAGAGGGGGGTTAAAAAAAAGGAGGGGGCTTTAAGCCTTTGAGTAGAAGTGTGTTTGGCAGGAGAACGAAAAAAAAAACAAGAGCGATCAGTCTCCTCCCACTCCACTATGACCTGGAAACAGTCTCAGTGTGGCAACTTTTAGTTTTGCATGCATGTAGATTTCAGTGTCTTCCTCTGCTCTTTTCTCTCTCGCTCTCTCTCCTTATCCAGCTCTTAGCCCCTGCCTGGTGTTTTCGTCCTCTTCTTCGGACCAGTTCCTGAGATGGTTAAGGGCAACGAGCGCTGCCCAGGCAAATAGTCTCAGTAGAGGAACCTTTCACAGGAAACACACATTAAGCACACACCCTCCAAAATTAGAGCAAAACACAAAATCATTTGCAAGCAAACAGCACAAGGTGCAGAATCCTGTCTCGCGCTGCTCTGCATGCTCTTGTCCTCTCACACACGTACAGCCCTGTCTCTGTAGCAACAGTAATGGCTGAAAAAGGACCTCAGCATAGCTCGCCTTAGCACATGCCTGGAGAGCATTTAACCGCCCCTCTTAAAGTACCCCTAACACTGAATTTGCCCTTGCTGGTAGCAGCTATTCTGTGTATGTAAAGTCTTTTGAGAGAAAATGTCAAGCTTACCTTAGAGCAAACAGTAATATGGTGTCTGTGGCTTCCCTCGCTGAAAAAGAAATCCTCTCGTCGCTCTAGAGATCTTCCTGAGAAGGCAGACAACTCTTCTCTCCCTGCTTTAATCCTCTCAGCAGCAGCAGTAGCATTGTGACCCGTGATGGAGACATTCCACACTGAGCAAACCAAGTTAACGTCCACGCAGCAGCTGCAACATTTTCAGGTGGTCACGGTGGTCCTCAGAGCGATGTTGGGGGCAGCTGCAGCAGCAGCAGAGGTGGCGGCAGCAGACCTGGCGACGTGGACTGCCTGCGCTCACTTCCAAAATACACACAAGCAGATCCCCGGCACAAGGAAGTGCTCTCTCTTCTTTGCTTGTTGTAGCTTGTTGTGACACAAGCCTCTGTGCTTCCTGCTTCCACAGAGAAAACCCAGAAAAACAAGAGAGCGTACAAGAGGTTGTCCGTGTGCTCAGCCCTCCATAGTTCCTGTGGTCGCTCTCCAGGCGCTTGTGCAGCCTTCTCCCTCCAGCCTTTTGTCAGTGCTTGTCCACCAAGAACTAATGACTTGCGGCCTAGCCCCTGTGTGCTGCTTTTCGCCTCTGTGTGTGTGTGAGAAGCTTTTCCCTGTGGCTCAAGCGATCAGAAGGAGGGGGTTGAAGAGATGGGTGCTCCTCTCACCCCTCTGTCTCTCCCTCTCCGGCTTCACAGTCCACAAATCAGATTATGATTCAAGGAAATGGCTGAGCTCGACACACAGACTGAAATTCTCAGCATTTGCTTTTTTTCACCCCTCCTTCTCTTTCTCTCTCCTCGACCCTCTTTCCTGTTGTCTGTTTTCCTCCAACGTATTTGTGTGTGTCTGTGTGTGTGTGTGTGTGTGTGTGTGTTTGTGTGTGTGTGTGTGTTTGAGAAAGAGAGATCAAGCAAAGCCGGAGAGAGAGAGAGAGAGAGGGAAGGAGGGAGGGGAGCAGGAGTGTATGCAGAGGGGGAGGGGGTAGTGTGTAGTGTGTGTGTGTGTGTGTGTGTGTGTGTGTGTGCTCCCAGGGATTTGACACTGCTATTCAAGCCCTGTGGTTACCATGGTGCTGGCTGCCTTATATGGCCATTGGAGTCAAAGAGCAAAGAGAGTGGGCTGTGTGGGGCAGCGTGCGCACACAAACACACACACAGGAAGAATGTGGAGGATGTCTGTCTTCAGAGATGCAGAGAGCATGACCCCGAGGCCCCAGAAACCATCCCGACAAAACCAGATTACCCAGAAGCCCCACAACAAACGCAAGCAAGCCAGTCTCCTGCCTGGCCTTTGTCTTTAAGAACACCCTCAAATTCATGCTTTCATATCGCAGTAAACTTTGTTTTTTAAGAAGCCAAGCGAGGTAGCATCGAGGTGAACTTCAATTCCCAGCGCAAAAGCGCGCTGCGCTGTGAACGGTGCTCTTTGATCCCGCGTACATGCGAGCGGCTCTCCCGAGAACACCTTTATTGTGCTGGAAAATAGAGGTTACCATTTTATGGTCACTGCTCATTTCTCAGAGGTCCTCTGTTTTCAGCGCTTTGTTGCCGCACACGGTGTTTTGTGTCGGAGGTTACCCCAAGAGGTCAAGCTGACTTTCACGCCCCTTGCCACGCTAAAAGCCCGGGGTCAAATTCCGATAAAAGGGTAGGAGAGGAGGGATGACAACCTCGGATAAGAGCTTCAAGAGATAAGTGATGAATCTGCTTGTAAACTGTGCAGCTTCATGGGGGTCGCAGTCGAAGATGTGGATAGATGAAAGTGCCCTGAGAGATACCACTTTATGCAGCTTGTCTTATCTAGAGATTGTGAAGGTATCTCCCCCCCAACCCCACCCTACCCTACTGACAAGCAGCTGGTTAACCCCACCCCGATCTGCACTTTTATTGCATTCCTAAATCTAAATCCAGCTTTACCGCTCTCTCCCTGCAGAACACTGTGTGTATTCGTGTGTGTGTGACAGAGAAGCATTGTCCTAACCATTGTGCAGCTAATGGGTCATCAGAGGTTTGTGTGGGAGAGAGTGTGTGTTAATTTGAATGAAAGTCCCTTTAATTAGGCCTCTGTGCCTGCTTATTGTCACTTCTTGTGTTGAGAAAGATTAGGCTTGTCAAATAAAAGGCTGCTTGTAAAAGGAGTGTGTGTGGAGGGAGATGAGATACCCAGCAGGGCCGATAATCAATACTTTTTGTATCTAAAAAACAGTAAATTTAAAGAGTTTCCATTAATTGCCTTGTCGTTAGATGTCAGAAGAATTTCAATTTGGCATAGCAGGTCAGAGGATGTATTACAGGTTGATTTAAAACCATTTTTTTCTGAGTGTTTTGTGTAGCTTTATCGCATTATTTATTGCTGTCAGTAATGTTGGAATATGGGGTCTAAATCTATTAGCTTACCTCTTTTAGAGCTCTTGTGGATTCAAACCCCTGGATACTGAACTTCTTTGTTTTTTCCCTCTTTTTTTTTTGGCCTTTATTTTGAGAGGTTAGTGCAGGGAACAGGCAGGAAACAGGCAGAGAGTGAGAGGGGGATGTGACACACAAGAAATGGTCTGACCTGCACGCAAACTGAGGCTCCTGCGGTAGCCTTTGGCATTTGTGTCGCCTGCTCAACCAGCGGAGCTTTAGCAGCACCCAGCTGGCCTTTTTGTATGTCATCATCCATGCAGGTTCAGCATTAGCTCACCAGATTGCTGCCACTGACATGCTCTGTCTTCAAAACATGTCAATGGCATCTTCCTAAACTTTCAGTTTCAAAAATGTCAGTAATAATATTGTCATTTAGAGAACCCGAATAGCATTTCGCACACAACAGGTGTGACATTTAAGATCATTTTTTGCAAAAAACAATGAGAATGTTTTACATTCTCGTCATTTCAACGCCAGCGTGTCTGTCCGATTTAATGCTGCTACTGGGGGCAGCAGAGGTGTGACCTTTGGACTTGCAGGATGTGATCGCTCCCAGCGAGAAATCCAGAAATGCAAGAATGTGAAAAATATCTGTCAAGCAGCCAGAACAACAAACACAAACGTGCATACAGATAAAATAGTGAAGCCTGACAATCTAATAGGAATTTAAATATTTTAGAGATTCTCTTTAGGTCAACAGGGTCACGCTACTCAAAATGCAAAATGCTCCCAGTTATCAACAGTTTTAAGATAATAAAAATAGAGAAATAAAAAAAAATAATGCTTTTTTATGTTCATTGCAAGAATGGCTCCCCTGCTAGGCCAGTTTAGTTGGAGAGCTGAACTATTTTTCTGTGATGTGTTCTTTCGCTGCCGGAAAACTGATGGGTCAGCTCAGTTTCAACCCTCCAAACTGCTAAAATAAAATTAAAAGGCAAATCGGCATGTCAACATGTTAGACTTAAATAAATAAAATAGAATATTTTTTTATTTGTCCAGCCTTTTGAGCACTGCTTCTGTGTACAATCTGTTACTTGTATTACACTTTTTACTGGTGTAAGAAAGTCAATGAAAGCTTGTTTGAAAAAACTGAAAAAAATCAAAATTGGCATCCATAAATAAAATTTTCAAGTTATAATCTCTAAATTTTGACTTAGTATCTCAAAATTATGGTAAGGAGCAAGGGTTAGTCTGAGGTTTACTAATTTGAAATGTTAAATAATTAACACAAAATTTCTTTTGGGGGGGGCTTAAAAATTTGTCTTGAGCAAATTTTTATTTATTTATTTTTTTCCAGTCCCCTGAAAAAAAAAAAATTCCCACTGGCCAAAAAAAGCTTTCGTAGACAGTCACATGAAGTGAAAGAGTCAAAAACTGCCCATGTTTCAATGTTTGCTGAAAATTATGCATGTAGAGGTGATGCAAGCAGTCAAAATCAGAGCATTTGGCCTTCCCTCCTTTTTTTTGATAGTCAAATGATTTCACACTCAGATATGACTGACAGCTGCCGGCAGATTGATCCAGTCTTGCAACAACCATGCAAAGATTGGGCACCTGTAATAAACAGCACTTGTGATTTTTAGCCCAGCCTGTTCTTAAAAAATGTGTGACAGAAATATCTATGAACGTCACCTCTCTGAGATGAGATACACAGATTAAGAGAGAGAAAAATAGCTTGAACTGATTTAACCCTTTTAAAATTTTAAGCACAGTCTAGATCTGCATACCATTTCCCAGGGTTCCCTACATGTTGAGTTTTCATGCACCAACATCAGTAATTATAAATAATTAAACAATCGCACACCACAGCAGGCAAGCATGCATTTGTATGCACCACCATGATGGTCTTATGTTTTCTATTTCCTTTGATATTGCCTTGATGACTCTATTTTATTTATTTATATATATATATATATATATATTAGACAAATAAACATAACACAACAAATGAAATAAAAAAAAATAAAATTGGTCATAAGAAGAAAAACCGTTTCTCTCACCACAAACAATTAACATAAGTCTGCTTCAAGGGCTAAGTAACACAACCGTTACTCTCAGAAGTAGAAATCTAAGTATACTTAAAAAAAAACAAAAAAAGTAAAAGATTTTAACAGCACCAGCACTCTGTAACGTACTGAAGACTTTGAAGTACTCAGAGCATCGCAGTGCCTTTTACCCAAACACTGCATATTTGTATAGCTGGCTGCGGCTTCTTTTATTGAGGTAAGAAATGTCCAAGTTTGTTACGGATCCGAGGAACCAAGTGAACAAGACACAGCTGAATCCTTTCTTCGAGGTTAAGCAGCCTGATTGGGGTCAGAGTTGGTGAATACATCACATGCTGACAAGCAGCTGGTTAATAGAGGACATGGCTACCTAAAAAACGCCTGTTAGTTGACTTTACAACCCCATCACTAGACGGAGGCTTTGATTGCTTTAAAATCACATCTAAATATACAGTTTTACATCTCTAAGTTTACACGTGAATGTAAATCTGGCAGGTCTTGATGCATGCGCAATCATCCAGGTAAGGAAATCCCAAAAAGTTGATTCTGTTCATGTGGACGTAACATTTTCAGTGGGAGAAATGTTTCATCACGCATCCGAGTGACTACAGTCTGAGACTGAAGAAGTCACACTTGAATGAGTACAGAAACGTTTCTTCCACTGAAAACGCTACGTCCACATGAACAGAATCAACTTTGTGGGATAAATCTGGCATGTTTTTATGTGGGCTCAAAAATTTCATTTAAACTGTGCAAAAGTTTAACTTTTTTCATATATGTCTATCTACTTAAATTTCTCATTTATATTGGACTATTGTCCATCTCTCAGGTTAGAGATGACTCTAGGTTTAAGTTATCCTCAGCAAATCATCTTATGTAATTGTAACATGAAACAACAAGTTTTCCATGTCTTTAAACTCTGCTCAGAAAACCTATTTGTCAAATTTAAATAATTCTTACTTTTTTGGGTTTAAGCTGTCAGGTTTCCTTTAAATTTAAGATTACGGGGCAGTTAATTGAACCTTTAGCTTGTGTAGACAGGTTCAAAATAACTAATGTTAGTTAACATTTTACCTATTTAAGTTAACCTTTAAATGTCTCATGTTAGTCCATCCCTCTCCCCGAGGCATCCCCACCAAACTCTAAACTGATCTAAACTGCGTGCTTTCAACTGTGTCAACATATGGAAAGTAGGTCTTTACTTAAAAGCAGTCGTGAGGCGTCTGTGTAGCCTTTTTTTGCAGGGATGCTGTTTTCATCACGCTCTGATGGCCGTCAAATGTTTAGACTTGCAGTGACAGCTTCGCCCTGAGACCAGTGTGGCCTCTGACCTTTGAGGAATGGACAAGCCTGGTAACAAAAACAGAAGCCTTTTGTGTGGGTCAAAGGGAAAACATCTGCTGTGCTGAAGACACAGAGAGAAGGAGGGGAGGGGGATTAACTCCCAGGTATTCATCATTTGGTCTTTTCAGTCACCTCAGATGACAGCTGCCTGGTAGGAATGTGCAGAAAGCCACTGTACATTCCATCATTACAAGCGAAATCCTCCCCATTTCTCCCGATAATTCCCCATCTGCCTTATGGCTCAGCAGGAAAAGAATGATTAAAAAACATAGATAAATACAATATATATGAGGGGGAAATTTCTTTGATATGAATGCTCCAGTCTTTCTTATCACATAACCGCAGGAGGTGCTGGCCACAGCTAGTCTTTCATTTTTTTTATTTTTTTTTTAATTAAATTTGAGCCAGAATAAATGATCTGAGAGGATGGCACATCACAGGGCCTGTTGAGAAAATTCATTTCAACAGTTCTGTCTTTGATATCATCGCGCATTGTCGTGATAAATGAACATCTGAATTTTTTAACCCCGCCGACGCGGTGCAGACCCATTTAAATTCAGCTCAAGCTGGAGTACAGACAATAAGAGCAGGTATTTCCACTTTCTTTGTGCACAAACTCTGCACATGCCGTTATTTAGCACCACCTTGTTTATTTGCCTTTCCGCGGTCTGATGGTTGAGGAAGGCATGTACCACCTCTTTCCTTAAGTCAGCCACCCAATATAGGACATACTTGTGAAACAGGTAACCAGATACATTGGAGCAAAATACCAAGGATTGAAACATCTCAGGAGGGAAATTCTATGGTGTGATTCTGAGTGTCATCCAGGAGTTTTTATTAGGAAATAAGTTCTGGGGTTTTTTTTGTTGTTGGGGCAGATAAAACAGTATGCCAGGTAGGTGATCCAGGAAGCACTGGAGTAAAAAGGAAACATGGAAATTAGATTCCTTTCCAAATATCTGGTATTAAAGTGAAAGCTGGACATTTTAGGGAATTATCGAGCAGTTGCCAGGCAACCAGCAGAGCCTCCAGGAAGTTAGTGCTCCCAGCCGACACATAACACAAACCCCCTCCTGGTAAAACTGCAAATTGTTTATACGCTTTGGTGTGTATGCATTAGAAAAATGAGATGTAACAATTTAATTTGTGACTGTTGAGAGCTGAGATGAGAACAGCGGAAGAAGTTTCATATCTGTCACATGAAGACGCAGCCAGGGCAATATTAGCCTAGCTTAGCATAAAAGCTGAAATCAGGTCTGGATGTTCACAGGGACCAGCAAGAAGACAGGAAGCTACTTCAGAAGTAGCTTTTTTACATTTTTACATTTTATCCTTATTACATGCGGGGCTTAAGAAAATCCATCAACACAATTAAAAAGAAAATTAACAGCTGGTACACTGAACCCACTTTATTTCTGTGGCATTTAAGTAGAAAGATAGATGATGTTAAAAGTGAGCCTTTTTGCTATTAGCTGTGGATATAAGCAAGCCAGCTTGTATCAAGTCTGTATGCTGCACAAGAAAGCAAATCAGATTATGTTTCAGATGTTTAATGTATTGCCTTGAACTTTCTTAAGAAAGTCAGAAGGAACAAGAATTTGCAACATTAAAACTATCTGCCCAAAGTTGTGCACATTTTTCCTGTGCTCAAGATAGTTTTGACACATGTGAAAATGGACACCGGACCTCTTGGGGTGTCCTGTGGTGTGTGGGTCCTCTGTGTTTGTGCTGGGAATCCCAATCCGAATGGAAATCTTGATTTAGGTTGGATATGGGGAATATGGAGGCCAGCTCCTAATCGCATAGAGAATAAAAGATGATGTAGCTTCTAGGTCTGAAAACCAAAGCCAATGTGCCTTAAAAGCCTTAAACCTGCATTCTCTCTAATGGCCAGCAGGAGGCGACTCCTTTGGATGTAAAAAAAATTCCACTTTTATAAGAGTCTTTGGCCCTCACCTTTTTTTTAAAATCTATGACATTATTTGACATTTCCTGGATGGGTTTATGAGCTGAATATTCTATTCAACATGACGTGAAACTAACAGTTAAGTTCATTTTGTGAATTTGGATAATTCTACGAGTCAGAATGGATGATAATCAGAGCTCTTTGGATAATAAGCATAGTGTCCTCAGTCTCTATTTCAAATCAGCCTAATCACTCATCACATCCAGTTTCAAAACGCTAACATGGCGACAACAAAAATCCCCATCTTCGGGCTTAATAACAGGACTTCACACATCAATTGGTAACATCAGGACAGCAGTCATAAAATAATTTTTAGGCAGGTGCTATGAAACTAAGTAACATCTCCATCAGTGTATATTAGGGAAAGAAACACTAACAAAACTCTTTTGAAATCAGCTGCTACAAATGCTGATGTTCACATTTTTTGGAGCACATTTTAAAAATTCAGCAGCACATGCTTTATGAAAGAGTCAGTCCATCAAATATTAACTAATAATCTGATCTAAATAACAAAAGCTGTTAATTGGTAGAACACAAATTTGTCCACAGCATTACTGTTATAATTCTGTGTCCAGCTGTTGCAGTATTTTACTGCTTTAAGGACTGTTCACATCTAGGTTACTCCTTTTCAAATCATTGTTTTCTTCTCATCCATCTCTGATTTTGTGGCTAAATTTTGGACATATAAATGTGTTTTGCTGTTTAAATACTTTTTTTGTATATATCAAATATTTTTTAAGAAATATATCTTTTTAAAAGCAGCCAGTCGACCCAGACTGTTTTTTTTTTTTTTTTTTTTTTTTTGCACATTTAAA
>VUQG01028522.1:2340-35577 GCA_015106755.1 Etia nguti | reverse complement strand
TAATGTTTTGTGTTTACACTCTTTCAAATAGATGCAAGTAAAACACAGCAGAAAATAAATAAAATCAAAGACTCAGCGGCACTGAGTCCTGTCGTTCTTAAATCTTCTTTCACCTGTTTAGCAGGAGTGGAGCAGGTGGAGGTTTGCCCCGGTGCCGCAGCGGTCATGTCAGTGGGAGGATCCGGGGGTTTCTCTGTGAATGTCACATTCCCGTGGCAGCGTGCTCGGTGCTTACTCAGAGTTGAAGTTTAATTTTTCGCTGTAGAAAGAAGTTTTCTTCCCACGCAGAGTGTACAGCAGACGCTAATGTTTTTCTCACTTTTTACAGACTCAAACTCAAAGTAATGTGAGTACTTTCAAGCTTTAAACGCTGCACGGTCGTACTGTCTCCAACACTCCATATTATCCATTGTTGATCTACACACGTCTGTTGCTGCCACGGACATCGCACGCGCTTATGTCATTGTCACGAGACACTCTCACAAACAAAATCACGGTTTAGTAACGCAGTAACGCAGCGTGATTACAGGAAAGTAACAGTAATCTAATTACTTTTTTGGCAATAGTAATCCCTTACATTACTCGTTACTTGAAAAAAGTAATCGGGTAACGCGTTACTGCCCATCTCTGGTCATCGTCTCATCTTTTGGAGAGAATAAAGACTAAAAAGAGGCCTGAAGACATATATATTACCTCTATGAAGATTCAAAGGACCTTACTGCTTTGCAGCCTCTCTAAGCCAGCATTTAACCACCATGCATAAAGGAACCTTGCAGTAACCCAAATATACTAAAGCCTACTAGAGCTGTCAAGCTCTTATTTCATACCTTCATGTCTTGTGAAGTCCACAGAACCTCATCAGGCTGAAAAGAAGAAAACAGGAAATGAAATACATCAGATTATTAAGATTGCTGGAATTTGTCATCTACTTTCTTGTAAATAAAAGGTTGCATTCTTTACTGACGTGTTCTTCATTTCCTCAGATAGATATATCTGACTGTGATAATCCAAGCAGCTTGTGTGCATATGTGCATTTAACTGAGATCAAATATAGGTGGTTTTGAGTGAACTTGTGGATATAACAGTGTTTACTTTGCACACATCTTTTATATAAGCTACTAACAATGACAGCCCCAAATCCTTTAGTCCAGTGCCACAATTGGGTCCAAACCTTAATTTGTTGTGTGACCCCTGGCCTTTCACTCTTACTAATCATCAGATGCCAGCATGCTGTGATGCAGACATTACTGCGTTGTGATGTCATGTTAGCATACTGATCTTAATATTTAGCTTGCAACATTGTTGTGCTTAGTCACAGAGCTGCTTGCCTGGCTTTGGACTGTTCTTGTTGCAGCGCACCTCCACAGAGCATGTGTCAGTGCCAGTCAGCATCAGTACAGCAGTGAGGTCAAGGGGTTCGTTTGCTAATGAATTTCGAGTTTCTGTGTTTTTAACCTTTCTAATTTCACTTGCTGACCACATCAACATCATAATTCAGCCCAAGAAGAGCCCTGATATTCTCGATACACACCCAAAGCAGAAGTCTTAGGGTGTAGGTGGTGGCAGAAAGGACTTTTCTGTCTGACTCAAAAGAGGTGTGTGGAAAGCTTTAAAAACAGAGGCTCTGTCTGATCCTCATCTACAGGTGCGATAAAAGCCGTACAGGGAAAGGTGGCAGTGGGATGAATAAACAGCTCTGAAAGTCTTGTCAAAGCATGAGTAAGAGCTAACAGCAGAACAAAAGCAGTTCTGTTCTTTATGAGATAAGGATTCATTACTCAGTCTTCCCTTGGTTTGATTTCTGCTCAGCAGCCACCGCTCACAGTCATGTTTATTCAACATATTTGTATAGATAATACCTTTTCTCGGATTTCCTCATGTTGGCTTTAAATAATTATCCTGCTTCCGAAAATGGTTTGTAATTGTGGGTGGAGTTTTTTTGTGTGTAAGGCCAAAGGCAGCAGCTCTGCATGACGTGTAGAAGAATGCACAATAAAGACGCTGCTGTTTGTGCCTGTGTTTGGGAGTCGGGGACAGGCCACACGGTTGAGCCCCCTGTTCTCCACTCTTTGTATCCTGGTCATTCACTACAGTCTTTCTTTGTGCCAGCCACAGATCACATGTCACAATATTTGAACAGCTGCAGTCGTTAGCTGTGTGTTTTCTCTTTTGCATCGACACAGAGAGTGGAGATCTGGTTTGATAACACAGACTGTGAGAATTTGGGCAGGTGAGCAGTAGGAGAAATGTCTGTAGTATAGTGCAAGCGTCACATACAAAACTACTGTAATTAAAACAACGACAACAGTAAAAGGAAAAACATCAAAAGAGTGACAGCTGAGAATCCTCCCCTAGAATGGAGCGGGATCAATTTGTTGACATCTTATAATGGATAGTGTTAGAAACCTAACGGCTCTGTTCATGCTGTCACCTCCGTCTTGTGTCATTAACCTAAACCTGTCAATATCGGGACGTGGAACATGGTATCTGCTCTTCAAGCCTTCTTGAACACCATAGCTACCATCCATTGCATTTGCAGGGTGGAGAAACATTGCCAGTTTTTCTTTCAACATACACTTAAATATCTTGACTCTCTAGCTTCTTCTCTGTTGTCCTGTTGCGTTATTGGCCTCACAGAAAGTGAGTCATATCCTCGACACCAGGAGGCTGCTGTAAGAGATCCAATAAAACTGTCTTTGAAGAAACTCACACTAACACATCTCAGGGCCTTTTAAGCAACTGAACCTCGTGCAACGGAAGAATTCAGAATTCATTTACACTGCTCATGTCCCTTGATAGCTACAGGACAAGGACTGTTTGTTGTACTATTCAGTCTCCTACAGCAGTAAAGGTCACTGATAATAGTAGACACAATGCGAGAGAGTTGTGTGTCGTGTATAGCGCATGTGCACTATATATATGTTACAGGTACGTGTGCCTGTAACATAGGGGTAGGGGTGTTTGGTTTCTGTCCTTGGGCTGTATGTGTGCACAGACTCATGGACGACCATCATGGCCACTTTGTATCAAGTTTAAGCGTCAACTGAAACCATTACCTGCTTGTTGTGCACTTAATGAATCATCACGATAAGCTGTAATTCAAAAGTATACTTGAAGCTAAAAAATGTAAAAACTTAATCTTGCTGTTTTTTTTCCCTTCAGGAGTAAAAGCCAAGCTATATGTTAGCTTTGATGGAGGTTGGAAAAAAACAGCTCTCCAGCTCAGCTTATGTTGTCAGATGTGATCAACTTGAATTTTTGGGTTATAGACGGGTAATGTATGCGAGTTGATTCGTACTGAGATTTGAGGCCATTGTGTAAACTGCAGTTCAGCTCTGCTTTGTCTCCAACTGTAATGAAAAAGCCTTGGTGAGGACTGTGTTTACTGACTTCTGATTACAGTTAGCAAACCCATCATCTGATCAGGGCGCGTACATAGCAGCCTCATGGTCTCTCTGAAAGGGGGAGAGTGCATTAAAGGGAGAGAAAAAAAGACAGAGGGCACCTTGGCAGTCTAAAGCAGAATGTGATTAAAATTCTGTTCTAGTCGCAAGCACACATTGTTTGGAATCGCCATTTGGTATTTGATAAGGCGTAGCTTAATCGCACCCTCTGGGGAAAGTGTGGAAAGTAACACTGATGACGCTTTACTGGGTACTCGCAATACAAGAAGTACCCAGATGAAAAGACTTCTGTAGGTCTTACAGTTAAGTCCAGTATGAGTCTAATACCAAAAACACAGGAGTCCTGTTCTCCTGAAATGCAACTCAGTGGCATCTTCTTCTCCCTCTGCCTTCTGAACAACCACACATTTCAAACCCACCACACATTTGGAATAGATCTTGATTTATTATTTTTATTTTGAAGCTTCAAGCCCATGTTCAGATGTTACAAAATAAGCTCCCTTCACAGTCTCAGAAAACATTGCACAACCATTCTGTTACACTGCACAGTGTTGAAAGAAGGAGAGTGAACTACACTGGTCATTTAACACCATATCATCAATGTATTTCTTTAAAAGTGTATATTCCAAGTGTTATAATCAATATAATGCAACTTGACCTTTATGTGTGCAGCCTGATTGTGTTTGCGCACTTGCTGTTTTCAAAGGCAGCCATGTTTCCCACACAGCCAAACAAATATGTAGTAATGACATGCAAAAACACTCCTCTTCATGAAGACACTACAAAGCAAATTTCCGTCAAGGAAGCATGCTTCTGTTGGATTAGCTCACAATTACTATTACATAACTAGAGTTTTGATCTGACTGAAATAAATCCATTATCGAAAGTAGTGAACTAGTGTGCTGTGGCACAACCTTTTTATTGTGTCCCAGCCATCACGAATAGTACCTTGTAGCGGAATGTAATTCAATTTATTAGACCATCTAATTCCATGGATTTAGATGCAATTATCCATTTTCATGCACTGTTTAGTCCAGCATGTTTTTCCTCTACCACCTTATTAAATTTAGTGACACAGAAATGATTGCTGATCCTCCTGAATTAAGATGTTATAGTAAGATTAGTGCCAGCAGAGGGAAAAACAATATACTTTACCTGTCAGAGTGAATGGAGCAACAACATGTATGTTTAATCTCTGAGGGTAAAATAAGAGTAAACACCTTCACTCCTTCATCCAGGATAAAACAGAGTTTTTACAGTCTATCTATCCATTTTTACTCGTGCTGAGGGTGTGGAAACTTTACCTGAACGATATAGGTTTTGTCACTCTGACAAAACCTCCAAATTGGTGCTGGTATAGTGTGTTGGTGCTGGTGATATGATCTGTAACAGCAAAATAGGAGGGATTGCCATGTGGTGCAGACATTCATGGTCCCCATAACTAAAATTGCCTTTTGCGCCGACGTGAGTTTTTCACTTTGAGAGTGATTTTGAGTGAATTAGCTTAGCTGTAGGCGTTACCCTTTAATTCGGTTGAATCAGTTATGTCTCCTGTAGTGCAATAAATTCATATCTAATGTCTTAGAACTAATTTAGAAACATTAGCAAAAAGGCTTAACTGTAATGGGAAACATGGTTAGCATTACACCCAAAAATAACTTGTTTGTTAGCATGTTAGCATGCTTACAAATAACTAGCTTGAAAAACCAATATACCCACAAAAACCACAGCCTTACAGAAAATACTTGATAAAAACCTTTAAGTTATGTTTAATTTTTGCTTTTCATTTCTGTGGGTGTTTGTTGTTGTTATGGAAGCATAAAACGTATTGTCTTATTAAGCTAATACTTTATAGGTAAACTTGCAAAATATACTCTTTTATTCCGTTATATCCTAAGATCTATACCTTCCTTGCAATGCGTATAGGAAACTGTTAAAATAAACTGAATTATTTTTCCTGTAGATGCCCACAGCTCACTCTTTAGCATGATCTACCTCTGACCCCTAAACACCTTGAGTCATGACATTCACAGCCATACTCGCGTCTTGTGCGTTGCTAAAGATCACAACGGGATCAGAGACTACTGACTCTTGTAGGAACGGATGGATTTATAACCTACCAAGTTAGCAGTTCATGGACACGGTGAATAACCAGCAGTGTGAGAAATGTTTCCAGTGTGGCCGCACCCTGACCACTACTTCTTTTTTCAGTCCTCACACAGCCCTGGTCCGAGGTATCCTAAACACATATGCGTAAATTTAGACTGGCTCAGACTGACCACAGACACAGCCTAACCTCCTGAAATCTGACACCCACTGTCTGCTGTTTCTCTCTCCCCTGACTCTGTGGGTAGGTGCGTTTTCACTTTCTAACGTTTGTTCACTGATTTCCTTTGTTGAGCACCCAACCATCTCACACACAAACACCTCAGTCTCTCATAACCTCTCCCTCTATTCTTCGTGCTCGGGGGCAGCCGACTGGAGCTGATTTACGTAGTGTTTGCACAGGGTTAGAGCTCACGGTTCTGAAGGAAACGAACGTTAAAGTTACATACTGATACAATTCTTAAAAGCCCTTTACATTATCACTTTTTTGGACTGAGAGAATTCATGCTGTGTTTATCTGAAGGATCAAACAATTGCACTCTCTAAATTAAAAAAAAAAGAAAGCCGTGCACACATCTTTCTTGTGCGCTGTTGACAAGTTTGCTGCTGGAATCCTATTTATTCATATTGAAGCATTTCCTCGGTTGTTGAGTGTGTGTCTTCAGGTGATTTATTTTGGTTTGTATCCAATAACTAAATAAACAGTTGGTGATTCCATTAATAATAGTGGAGCAGTGAAAGTTTGACAGGAAGGTGGGGCGAGAGAGCAGAGAGAGGAGGCGAAAACACACCGCAAATTTGACCCATTTTCACCTGCTCAACCAGCAAGACACCTCAAAATCTGCTGTCTTTCTGCACATAATATTTGACAGTTATTATCCTTTCAGTGTCCTGGAAATATAGTTATATCTGGGGGTTGGTCTACAGTGGAAATGTTCCACTTTGTTTGACACTTTTTTAATCACATTCAGTGGAGTATTGTACTGCTTTCTCAAGTAAACGTTGTTTTCTATTGTAGTAAACAGGCTTTAGTTTGAGCTTTCTAAGATAGATAGATCGATTGATAGAACTTTATTAATCCCTCGGGTAGGTTCTTCTGGGAAATTCATTTATGTGTTATTTAGTTATATTATATAGTCAGTTATATGTATATATAATATGTTTTTCTATTGACAAAATGCTAGTTCATCTAGCTCTGTGGCCGTCATTTAAGTTTGCTGATAGTTTAATTCATCAATCAACTATTCTTAGCATTAATATGCTCTCAAATTTAAACATGAATTCCCAAGTAAGGTCAATCCGATGAGGACGATTTACTTTTGCCATTTCTCTTCTCAGTTCCTTCTCCTCTGCAGCTTAGTGCTCAATGGCCCATAACAGCTTCCTGATGGCCGGCTATGAACATGATGAGATCACTGGTGTCACTGATCTCATCATCTTTTCATCCACGCTCACACGAGAAGGGAGAGGGGAGAGCATATGTACAGAGACACTTGAGAGAATTGGAGGAGAGGGGGGACAGTAACAGTGACAGCCTCAATATGAATTTAGCCATACAGATGAATGCCTTATGGTTGTCATGTGTCAGTCGTTTCAGAGAGCTGAACCTGCATTAACATGTAGTCTGCTACAGTTAAGCTCCACTTTTGCAAACGAGTACTCAATCATCACACATAAAGCATATTTGTTTTTTGTTCAAGTGTTAGACTTACAGTAAATAAGACATAAATCAGATTTTTTTAGCGTACATTTTTTGCACTAAAGATGGTGTGATATAGATGCAAGACAAGGAAGCACTAAGCAAGTCCTGCATTTTTTTATTCTGTTGAAAAACAGTGTTTTTTTTTAAAATGAAAGTGAATAAGACCTGCCCACGTGGGCAGTGCCTGTTGGGTGTGGAGAAACAGATGGCTTTGGAGACAGTGGTGCATGTTTTATTAATAAAGCTCACTGCCCAGTTATGGCATTACAGAAAAAAATAGGTGCATTATGCATAGCCCTGGTGTCACTGGAGCTTGATGTTTAAGCTACATGTCTGATTGATTCAGACAGTGTGAGTGGGTGAGTGGGGGTGGGATATTCACAGTGAAAATATGCATTAAAATCTATTAGTATGTTTTAAGAATAACTATAATTTGTCATTTTCGTTAGCATTGAAGACAATGCATAGTTAATTCTACTAAAAAAAAAGTAAAGAAATGTCTTGAGACACAGGTCAGTGGCAGGAGTGAATCTGCTTTTGTTTACAGAGAAATCGGTGGGCGTGCACACACATACACAACACGACTCTCCACGGTTGCACTGCAAAACAAGATGGCCAAAATGAAGCAATCCAGACGACCACCAACTCTGAAAACTTTGTCAAATCGGGATTATTGAGTTGCTGCGTGCAAAAAGGCAACACATGACATCAGCTCAGCTTAGAGAAACAAACACGATTCAAGAACATTTCTCATCTCTGGCTGAACTGGACCAATCCCAAACTGTTACACAACAGTCTGGACAACAGGCTCGGACCGTGATTACTCATGTCATCGTTGGGAAATTAATAGAGACCTACTTTCTACTCAAAAGGGATAGAAAACATAAAAGTGTTTATCCTGATATCTACTGCTTAAATGAAGCCAGGAAGCTCTTTCTTTTTTCACTCAACTGCTGAGTCCTCCTTTAATTCCTGTGTCCTCATCACCACTACCTTTCAAGACTCTAAAACATAAAATATATGACAAGAATAATTATGCAATTATGGCTGCACATTCTTGTGGTGTTCTGATAGTTCTTCTGTGTTTTTAATCACAGTTTGGCAGCAGTTAAATGTGTGGTCTGAACGTAACCTTTTATTTCAGGAAATAGCTGAGAGTTCTTATCAGCACCAATACATTGAGACATACAATGCACTGTACGTCTCAATGGTTTGTGTTGAAAGCAGTATGAATATGGCTATCTAAGAGTGAATAGCAATAGTCCTGCATCTGTCTGGTTTCTGCAGTCCTATAAATACAGTAGGCCCAGTAGGAGGAGGAACAGCGGTAGGTCCAGCAGGTCAAGTTGCCACATGTGAGCGATCCCATATGTTTTGTAACACTCTGCATCCTGCCAGTTAGGAGAGATTTTAGTGGCAGCAGAAAGCAGTACAGTTTGAGATAAGAGCAAAAACAGGTGGGAGCTGCGCCAGCGCCATCTCACTTCTTACATCAGCATGTCAGAATCCCTTTAAGTAAGTCACCACACCACTAAATCAGTCAGTCACTCAGTCAGTCAAGGAGATTCTTCCTGACTGTGGAAGTGCTCCACTTCAGATCAACCCCACCTTAAAAAGACGCCCATTGTGTCTGTCTGTGCTTGAAGGCAGCCTGGCTGAGGATTCCTCCAATCTGTGAACTGGTGTGCATGTGACATCACCCCCTCCGCCCCATCTTTCCCTCCCTACTGGCCAATCAGTGCTGAAGGAGATCCAGTCACATGAGAATCCCCCCCCCAGTCTCGGTTACCATGACAACGAGCACTGGTCCAGGCAGCATCTTGCTGTGGTGAGAAAAGAGGAGGTGGAGGGGGGAAGAAGGCAGGAGGAGAGGCAGAAAGGGAGGAAGGAAGATAGAAAGACAACAATTCCATTCTGAGGAATAGCTTTTGGATCTTCAGCTTGTTCCTGTCTTCATTCAGTACAGTGAGTACTTCACCTTTATTACCCATTTTCACCTGCTGCACTGCAAGCAAATGAAAGGAGATTTGATGCAGTCCATTGTCATCAGAATTGGATAATGTGACATGGCAGATGCCTTTGATGATTTCAGGGATGACATCAGTAATCCCTTTGTGATGTGGAGAATGCATGCAGCCCGCCTCACCTTAGGTAGACAACCCTTTGTCTGTATGTTTAGTCAAAGGCTGATGACAGACCTTAACAACGAACAGAGGCACGGTGGGAACTAGGGTGCTCAGTGCAATTAGAGGCAATTTCATAACATGGTGAAACTCTCTCCAATGTATTATGATCTGGCAGCAAGTCATTCAGCCTCCAACCGCTAATCTTAGTCTTGTCTTTTTTTTTTTTCCATTTCTACTCCTCCAAGTCTCTCTTCCTTTTTCTATCTCGCTCATTTCCACCCAATTAGATCTGGCTGACACTCTGTGCCCCACCGGGGTTTTGTATAATTAGCAAATCCATGCAAATTTCAACTGGGACAGTTTGCTCTGATTGCAGGACTTATACGCTATGTAAAATGTCCTTGTGGTGGTAGAAACGGTGAGGTTTTCTAGCTGCAAATTCATTCATGGTCAAAATGTTACTGTTTTACATTATCTTACATTTGAACCTCATGCACACTTGCAAAGCATGCATGAGATATGATGCAAAGTCACTAATAAAGTGCTAAAGACCTAATTCATGTCCTGCTATAGAAGGAAGCATGATGTTTACAGGCTGTTGGATTTTTTTTTGTTTTTTATTTGTGTGTGTGTGTGTTACTTATAATTTTTTTATTATCTCCATTATGTTTTGACAGAACAGTTATACAACAACATTGTGCCTGTAAACTCATTACATGTGACTTAGCTGTGATAATCTGGTTAGTATATGGCATTATACAGTTCTGACTTATGCCCGTTTATCTCTCTTTGTATATTTGTATTTGATATCCCTGTACCTTATCTTCTCCCTGTGTAGGTGGGACCAATACTTTCCAGTGTTTTTTTTTTAATATATACACCATATCATTTATAAAACTATGTGCTTACCAAGCTATTTTAAACAAAATAAACCAAACTAATGCTGAAGTACCAACTTGGCCACTTGGTCATCTTGAAGTTGTAGTTTATATTATACGTGCCTTGTGTCCCAGCCACACTATCTGTCCTGTGACATGAGCTGATGGGAAGGTGTCTGCCTTGCTAGCTGCTGTAATGTGCCCAGAGCTGATAGCAGCTGAAGGGTTTCTTCTTTCAACATGGCCTAAGAATGTAGCACCTTACAGAGACTATAGATAATCTTTTTCTGATCCAAGTGGATGAACTTTATCTCAAGCTGCCACATCTATGAGACTGCACTGTTTTTGCTTGCCTGTGATCCAGTTAAATCTTTTGAACCAGTAGTGATTTTGAATGATTGGTTAATAAGAACCTTTCCTTTGACAAGGTTCATTTGCAGTCTGGATTGCAGAACCATTGATGAATACATTTTTTTTGTAGTCTGGGGAGAAGTCTCGGACCATGTTGTGACTGAAACAAAAGCAGTGTATCAGTAATGCATATTTCTGTCTGTGGGAAGCAGCCAAAGACTCACTAAACTGTTTCTTGCCATTTGAAAGTGATTGTTTAAAACTTATAATTTTCCCAAATTGTAATCTTATGGTTTTCCACTGAGGCAAACTTCAGCCCCTTTGAAACCACTGTGCAATCTGGGTCTATACTTTGTTAGAAAACAAACAAATGAGCTTTGGAATTTCCTTTGCAATCATATTTTCAAGATTTCCTACAGTGGAAAAGAAGGAGACTTGCAGATAGACACAGCAGATGGAGACGTTTCAGGAATGTTAACCATTATTTTATGTCAGGTAGCCTTATCACTCCAGACTACCTAGAGCCTACTTCTTTTACTGTCCATATAAAACTCCTGGGTGCCAGAGTGCACATCTGAATCACGCCTCTATATTCTGATGACTCACCTGTGCGGATGATGCACAGTAAACAATTTTACAGTTATCACCCATTTTTGTGCAGGCTAATTGTTATTAGCAATAATTTATCAATGTTTATCCCCCAGGTTAAGTCAGTATTTATATACACAATCGCACACAAGGCAAACAGGAAATACTTTACAGTAACTGAAAGATAACAAAATAAATAAATACAAATAAAATGTGACTGTTCGGATATCATGTTAAATGAAACCCCACCGGTATCCCCGGTTGTCTAAACCACTTTTAATGTTTCGGCCAAGGTTTCGACAGCATGTGAACGCAGCACTGCTGCTGCGTCACGTTGGAAGAGACCAATTGGATTAAACTGAGTTAAAACACGCTGGCTCACCTCAAGAAAGAGCGGGGGTTGCTCACCTTGTACTGTTAGAAAGATTGAAGTACAAGCTAGCACAGCGTCGTCTCTGTGCCGTATGCAGTCTATTACTGCATTGTACTCTTATTTCAACGTGGAATACAGGAAGATTATTTGTTCGCTCAAATTTCAGGAACATGTTATTATTTACAGAGCTGCACGTCCCCCCCTCCTTGTCGGCGTTATGGTTTCGACGGATCCCTCAGTCAGTTTCAAGTTGCGCCTTCTCGTCTGCCGTGTGGCTCTGTTCTCTATATCCCTACCGAGCGGAAAAAAAAAAATAGACATGCCCATTTTGGCTTCACTGTGAAATTTGGATTTACACAGGAAAATGGATTTAATAGAATTACGGACGATTGGATTGTAATCACATGGCATTCGGAGGTAAGAAGACACGCTTTTCTCAGTCGTTTGACAAACAGTTAATTTTTCTTTTTACGTTACCGTGGGATCCGCGGGCTGCACCTTCGCACGTTTGGGAATGTCACGCTCTGTTGGTTTTAATAGAGCAGCTAACGATTTAACTGCACTGGCCTGTTATAAATCTCAATTTTCTTTGTGCAGAGAACATGCACATTGCTGCTGCACCACAGATGAAAACCTCGGGTCTAATAGGGACAGCCTGTGGAATGTAGTGAATGGTGCTAGTAGTCACTTCCACACAAATAAATCAGTCACTACAGTCCAAACGCGACAGTTTATCTGATGAGTTGGCAAAGAAACTCAATAATATTTATATATTATTGAATCAGAGGGCAACTTTTGTCAGCTTGTTTTGGGTAACAACACAGCCACAACATACCTGGACAGAAGTCATTTTAGGTAAACGTTCTTGCATAGACTTTGTATTCGCGAAAGATGTTGTTACAGGAGGCTGATATAGAGCTAGCTGGTGCCTTGCTCTTGTGTAAATCTCATGCGGTCCTATACATACCGTAAGTTTAGATATTTTACAAGTGTTTTTTGTTGTCTCTCAGTACCTGGGTTGTGGCCACGTGTAGAGGTTTTGGCGTTAAATCAGACAAAGTCTCCTCCTAGACTTGAGTGAGGAATGCTTTCACATGTCGTTTTTGTTGATTAACTGTATGCTGACATTAACATTAATATCACATTACTCCAGCTGGCTCAGCTGGGCCCATACAGCAGCAGCAGTCACTGTGTGGTTTAATGGAGCAGAAGGGTCCTGACCTGACAGGCCGAAGTCTCTTATCCCGTCTCATTTGAGTGATTGGACATTTGTCCTATTGATCAGTGATACTGAACCTTTGTTTCTCGCATTTCAAGAGCTTCCTTTTTACACTGTATCTTCACTGATGCTAGACTTTGTACATCTACTCTGAGGCCACAGGGTGCATTTGGGTAGGTGGGTGTTAACTCGGCTGTGCTGTATCTGTTCGCACCTTTGTGTTACTAAAAACTAGCAGTTTCCCTCCTAGATCAGGATGTAGAGCAGAGTAGGAAAGGATGTTTGCTTGGTGGCTGACTGCAGTTTGGCTTTCTGAAGAGAAGCCTGACATACTTCAAGTTCAAGTATAGTCAAGCATGCAGCGTCCTCTACAAAACTAAGCTGTGTTACACTGGCAAATGTACCTTTAAGATTACATTTCTGTATTATAAACACAACCCACAAAGCATCCAAAATACATCAAAACACCACAGCATGAATTTCATAAGGCAGGCTTTTTAATTTTCGTATTCGTGTGGGGGGGAAAGATGAGGCTGACTCACTTTGCCCCCTTACTGACTGTCTCTCAGAGAGTTAAGTAAACTAGCTCTGACTCTGACCCCCCGTGAACCTGCAGCATATTGTGGAAATGGGAAAAGTGCTGGATGAAAGGACGGACAGAAGGAAGGAAGGAAGTCCTGTGAAGGCAACTGGTGCTGTGTCATGAGCTGCTGGATGTATCCTAGCTATCTGGTTCATTTGCCCAATGGCTTGTTGATGTGGCTGACTCATCTGAGACTTGGTGCCCCCCCCACACAAACACACACCCCATCCCACCGCAATATTAAACTACTATGCGTGTTATAGCAAGTCTAGCCTGCAGTAAGTCCTTAAAAGGAGAGATGGCTGTAACTAGAATCAAGAAGGAATGTTGTGAACTGCTTAAGGTTCCGTTTCTTTAGCAAACACTCATTGCAAGATAATGAGAGAATATCCAGTTACCATTTCAACTTTGTACTTAGGTGGATGAGATTGTGATGATGAGTATATTCCTGTGATGATGAGTATAGTCCCGTGTTGACTGCTGAGTCACACGGATGTAATAAAACCGAAAAGCCTTGATGATGCCATCCTTCAAAACTTGTGAGATAGTTGCTTTATCTCCCACCATTCTTTTTTTCCCTCCCATAGTATGAAAAATAAATTTGGTGGAATAATCACTAGTTAAAGCTGTATGACTTACAACATGGCTCCTGTCCATTTGCTTTTGTGATTTTCCCACAGCTCTAGATTAAAGACTTACTTCTTGGCTGTTTCTTCCACCTTAGAGATCAGAAGTAGGTCAGTATGACAAATGCATTCCTGAGGCTACGCCAGTGAGACATGTTGCCAGCCTGCTGCTCCTTGAACTCTATAAAGTCTACAATCTTACGTCAGCCAGCGCAGCAGAAACTCTGATCCTATACATCTTCACGGGACAAGCAAACGGGCTACTGAGACTCTCTGTGCCGTTACTTTTTTGCTTTAGTGTGTGCATTTTCTCAGGTACCACACAAAACCATTTTTACAGCACACTGTTGTAGTTTCTCTTCTTTACTCGGGATACGTCTCAGGGCGCGATCTCTAACTACACTGGAAGCATTATATGTTTTTAGTTGTTTGTGCTGCACGGAAAGGCTGACACAGATGGGACTGATAGGTAATGTTTGTTTAACATAATCATTTTTTTTTTAAATTATTTTTGAAACCATTGTTGTGTGAGAGAAATGTGAAAAAGCAGGGAGAAATAAAGGTGTCAGGTGAATGGTGACATAGATACAAGGCTGATATAGTTAACAAAAACTAAAACCAGAACTGAAGCTAAGTGAAAAGAATAAAGCCAAACTAAAAAATGTTTTAGTTCATCGAAATAGTACGGGTAAAAAACAAAAAGGATTTTCTTTGCATACAAAACTAAAATATACAGGAAATGTTTTGAATTTTACTGTTAGTAAATTTGTCACTTGTTATTGGTCTCGCTGTTGCCGTGTTTACCGTTGTTGAATTTGAAAACTATCAGCACGGTCAGACGGTGACATAACCGACCAGTAAATCACCACTTAGCTTTCTTCCCTCTTATCAAGTGCATTGATACTTCTTAAAGTCCAAACATTGCACAGATTTTCGACTAGCATCCACACATTTAATATTCCATGTCCTGTAACCAAACCTAGTCTCCACACATTACATCTGCACTGCTTTCATAGCTAACTAATATCGAGTCCTTTGCCACTTTTGTCATGACAAAACATTGTTTCTTATTGAATGTAATGTTAATTCTGCCTGACATGGTGTTAAAATCATCTTTCTTGCCAAGAAAGTTGAATCAGGTTTTCTCTTGTTGCTCTTTTGCTGATTGAAACGACGTCACAAATACTGTGATTATTTCGCATGATGTCACACACTTGCTGCCATGTGTGGTGTCACGTGAGGGATGACAAACCAGACTTCAACTTTAGAGTAGGCGTGTAGAATGATATAGATAACATCAGCTGGTTACCCTTTTGAACTGTAATAATGATTGCTTTTCCTCGTTAGGGCTCCTAATTTGCTATCATCTGTGCTGTCTGCCCAGATCTGTGTTTTATTCCATCGTATGTTCACAGATCGGGCCTCTAATATCCACAAGATGTTAAACAGATCAGGAGTATAGAAAAGGACTTGACGGCTATTTAAAATGTGGGTGTGAACTCCTGTCTTGAGTTCTAGGGTTCGGTTGGAGCTGTGAAGACGTTTGATCAGCTAACCTTAACACTAACACTTTGATCAGCTTTACCAAACTACACAAGACTTGTGAATTCCCCTTTGTCTCCTTTGGCTTTGGAATGAATTGTGACTCAGTTTTTTTCCAGTTCATCCACCTCCCTCCACTGCTTTGTGTTCATTTGTTCATTTCATTTCAAATATGATTTGCAGTGAATTCCTCAATTTTCATCTAGTGTCTAAATACAATCTGTTCTGCACCTGCCAAGCATGATTTTCCTACCACCTTGTAGTAGGTGACAGGGATTAAAGTGTAATTTGGAAGGAATCTGTTTTCATGCTTGCTTCTATAAAGCAATCATGCCTCGTGGTACTGCGTGGGTGTTTAGTTACCTTCCTACTGCAGCAGCTCTTCACAGTACACTCTGGAAGGCTGGATTTCCTCTGGTCCTCTGCTCAGCTATTTGGGAGATGGAGGCTCATGAAGTGATCGAGCATTGTGAGGCTGGGAAGAAAGCCACCCTTGCATGTTCTGATTCAACTGTCTGCGGACTGTGTAAAACAGCAAAAAAATACATGTGCATCCACGCCAAAGGGGCAGGTGCTGGCCTGAAAAAGGGATGAAAGCATGAGAAAATCAACAGCTCGCACACCACATAACTCCAGTTTTACCTATTTATTGCTTCTTGGTAGCAATAACATTTCCAACACACCTGCTCCTAATCAGACAGCACCATCTGATATTTCTGATGTGCATGTGTTTAGTTTAGTCAATTTTGGGGCATATGTACAGTTTGTTTTCTCCAATTATAAAATATTCTTCTGGTGCTTTTATCCTGATCACAGCTTAAGTGACACGTGTGGCTTATTTTATTGGTTAACAGAAATGTCCTTTATAAATCATTGCCTAGTTATGCAGTGAGTTATACAGTAACCTAAGAGGGCAAATGGGATAATTTGTTATAGACTGTGTGAAAGACATCGTGTTTACTGGGCAAACCTCATTCTGTTAATAATAGCTCTTGAATACCTGTTTTTTCATGCTCCCTGTTGCTGCCACACTGCACTCATCGATACTAAGACGCCGAGGATGACTGACCCAAATAAAAGATTTCAGCACCTGTAGGTTTGAATAAAAGCAATAACTAGTCAGAAATTCTACTGATTCCCTTGTATCATCGACTCGACAGAGTACTGCAATTTGTTTACCATCTGAACTACTCACAGCTGCGCCCACGCGCCGAGATTAGAGAAAGCAAGCATGGATGTGATGGGATTATGGGTTGTGCTGGTTGTAGTTCACTGTTGCACGTTCCACCGAATGTACTTTGCTCTTTTCAGATTATACTTGTCGAAAAAAAAAATTGAAATGCGGCACTGGTGCCTGATAATATGCCGCAAACAGTATCTTCTAGTTCGTCCATTGCTGATCTCAAGTATTGAATATTGTACTATCATCATATCAGAATCACATGCCAGAGGAAACATCTCCACTATTATAGCAGCTATTTCTTGTGTCATAAGCACACTGGCAAATAACTAATACATTATCAGTACCGGGAATATCAGTTGGTTTCTCGTTGTGTATTTTCTTATTTCACCCTACCTGTTTTTTACATTGGCTTTTGTGTATTCAGTGTGGAACCAAATTATACGACCTCTAAGGTTTATTTTCACATGACAGCCGAGCTGTTTTTTTTCTGTCCATCATTCTTCCTGGACATGCAGTGAGATGTTCGCTTCTACATCAGAAAACTCTGAGAATCACATTTTGGATGGCAGACCAGTGGACGTTTGAACTGAAGTCCTGTTGCCCGGCTGCATATCCCAACTCCGGCCATAACTAATACACGGAGACGAGCGTCTGCCTCAGACCGCATTTCCTAGTTTGCTGTTAAGAAGGGTTTGGAGTATACAAGTAACGAGATATGTGCTTTCATTTCAGTATGTGCTCAGATGTCAAATGTATGGAGATAACCAAATGTGAAAATCCATGCAGATTTTTATGAGTAGTGCTATTGATAACGCTGATGCAGTAAAAGCTTTGCTTTGTAATAGTTTCACATTTTTCTACCATCTATGATTCATTGTATTTATGTTTGCATAACATAAATACTATTCTACACTAGTCTAGACTTGTTATGAACAGCACATAAGTTGGAGAAGTGGCATTTCAGCTTGAATTTGAGATGATTCCTAAACTAAAGAGCTTTGACCGGCGCTGCCAGGACGCTCTAATTGGCCATGTTTGACACCCATAAGCAAGCAAGAGCAGGCTGAACCTGTGCCCAGACTCCCTTGAGGCAATTAATAATATGTAGGTTTTACAAAAGACCCACTGTCATCAGAAACTGTTCCCCTGAGTCATGTCAGCTATTCTGGGGTAAATGTCTTTATATTGGGCTTTTTAAAAAATGCTATTTAAGATTTCCTTTCATGGTTGGAAAGGGTTGGATATAGTCCAACAGATTCTGAAACGCAATGAGGCTCAGATTCATTTAAAACCGGATTTGGGCATAATTGAGGATTGTCTTGGCAGCACAACTGAGCAGACTGGGACCAGTATAAATCCTGGAGTACTTATTTCCTGGAACCACTTTATTCTCTCAGATTAAATTCTACATCAAGTGGAGCTGGATGTGGCTTCTTAGCTATTCTATTTGAGTTTGAAAGTAATTGGGTGTAAATGAAGCCAATAAAAAAGGGCATTTCTAAGTTTTTGAAAATGTTTTCTTCATGATTTAAAATGGCGTAGCTGCAATTCTATCCCATTTAGCATTCGCGGGACTATGAATATAGACATTAGTCCCCACCTTTCCCCATAGTTGCTTGCCTCCTGCCTCGATCAAGCTCTCCCTCTTCATCCATGAGCCTGACTCTCAAGATGTATTTATTTATTTAATGTTTTTACTGTCGACATGTGTGGAGTCAGATATTATTTGACAAAATCACGATACACATGATTTCAAATCATGTCTTTGGTGTTATTTCTGTTATGTTTACAACTGGAAAAAAATCACCCAGAGAGAAGCAACAAAATATTTATTTCTTTTTTCTTTTTTCTTGTCCTCTCACAAAGTCCAAAAACTCTATCGGGTTGCTGCATTACAGATATCTGGATGTGACAGTACAGATAGAAGTGTGCCTCCAAGACTGTTTGCTGTCCAACAGTCAAACAAACCAAACAAACAAACAGTAATATCTTGTGATGAAACTTCTAAGATGGCAAGCTTGTAAGTCTCTTGGCTGAGATGTAATATATTTAAAAAAATAATTCAAAACTGAATACATAAGCAATAAACAAATAGCTGGATAGTCAGTTATTCAGTCCTAGTAAGCGATACTGCAAAGTACACGGCTTGTTGGAGGAAGTTGGAGCTTCTCTTGTTGACGTTAATGGAAATTAGATGAGGGCATCAGATACTTCAGCCTCCATTTAAAAACAAAAAAACCCCTAAGGGAATCCATTTGGTACCGGTATCAGTTACTGGTATTAGTGTTGTATACTGGGAAAATGAGGGGAAAAAGGGAGGATGGTACCATTTAAAAAGTCTGCTACTCATTTCAGATCATAATATAAAACATTAAGTCCATTCTGTAAATTTGGGCCATTCTAAATGTCTGAAAGAATGATGATCCAGGATGCGCTCAGTGGCTAACAAGCTGAACCCCTCACTCATCACATCTGGTTTCAAAATTCCATGATGGCAATAGTGAAAACGCTCAAATCTTCGAAATGGGACTTCACCAACCGACAGGTGACATTATGTTGGCTACATCCGTCTTCTATACTGTTTGTAGCGCGGATAATGAATTGTTTGTTGTTAGCAGAGCTTGTCAAACTAAATCAGCAGCGTCTGCATCAGTTTAAATGAACGCTCAGCTTCACAGTTTCAGAGGCAGAAGTGATGGAAAAGCCAAATGGTTTGGAGACAGCCTTGGCCAGAGGTAATTTGAATTTGATCCAATAAATATTTGTGTTCTCTGTGTGGTCGGAGTCTTTGTTCGCTATGTGAACAGACGCAACTCTCCTAATTCCTGCTGGTTGAACCTGTGCATGACTAGAAGCTTTAACTGAGTAAAGTAGTTTGCATAGACTCATAACGAGTATGTCCGCTCAATAACTAACATCAGAAGTGAGTAACATGGCCATTAATACACTCTGACTTAAATTTGTGCATTATCCTGTCAATATGGAGTCACAATGTGTGGAGTGATGGGTCATTATTACTGTCATCATTACTTTCATCTCAGGTAATTATATTTAAGCTGCTTTAATCCCCTGGTTTAGACAGACATGTTTTGTACATTGGTATGTTTACATTCCTTTTTCTAACATCTCTCATGATTTTTTTCATACTGCCGTGTGGAGTTTAAGTTAAGGTCCACATTCCCATTTCTTTATGCCTCTGTGTTGGTGACAGCCGTAGGGCCAAAACCCAGAAATTTGGATTTGCAAGCACTGATGATAAGCGTGCATGTCAAACATTCAGTCCTTGTTAAAAATGAAAACAACAAATCTACTACAAGAAAGCATCTTGAAAGCCCTTTTATTCTTATACACAGCTGTTCATAGAGGACTTTGACAAGGAAATTGTAGTTGTAGGCATCATACTGGTGGGGATTGCTCCCAGGAAAATTGTTAATCCCCTGTGCTTAGATCTGCCAGGGAGTTATCTCAGGCCCAGTGTCAGCACTGGGTACCTACATTCATATTATCTCCATGCGTACTCGTAGAAACGAACAGTAAATGTCTGCTATTTTTATTGTTGCAACCCCCGTATCAGTCTTATGTCATGTTTATATTATGCTAACTGTAGCCTCTCGTGACTTAAGCTGTAAGTGTGTTATTACACTTTTTGGTATGCTGCGTTGTCACTTGTGTTGCTTGATCATTGGCAGGATTATCGAAAAGTAATGAATGTGGATGAAATTTTTCACTAGTGTATTCACTTTTAGGGTCAGTTTGGAAACAGGAAGTTTTTGGAAGGATTATGCATACCTTTGTGTTTCATGCAGATGGTTGTGACTATTTTCTTGTCTCTAGTTTTAGTACCGTGCACACAATGACCAACAAGTAATGTAGACGTCTGAGTTAACCGTTCCACCTTTGTTGTCAGTGTGATCTATTTACAATTCGCAGGCAGCCTGTGAATAGACCACGCCTGTTGTTGCCTTGCAGTCTAATTAGTATTATTATCATTGTGGTCTAGCTATTTTCAAGAACTGTCATGGGATGTTAAGGTGATCATTAACTTTCAAGAACAAAGCAAAAATGGAATGCGTCCCAAGGCAAACCGGATGAAACGAGCAGAGGCATTGATCAGTAAAATCCAGCTCTTATTACACTTTTAGAACTGGTAAAGTTAGTCATGTTCTGCTTATAATGTCTTATTGTCACTCTAAAAAGGCTCTTATTTCAGTATTCCCAGTTATTTTATGCCTTTATAACTGGTAAGGAATTTTGCCTCAAAACCTCTGAGTTCATTCACCTGACCATGTTGGCATTTAGCAAACCATACTAAGCTCATCTGATCCTTAGTAATCTGTTCTGGAATATTCATAAAGGAAATAATCAAGGCTCAAGCTTTTAAGTCTGTGGTTTTCCAAGTCTGTGGACTTTAAATGAAATAAGAAACAGAAAAATCCCAGATTATTTATGCAGTGTAACCAAAGGAAGAGCAAAATTAACCAAAGCAAAGAAAAAAATGATGGTTGGAATTGTTTGTTTTGTTTTTCGAGGCTGTTACAGTCACAGTGTTTATAAAGAAATCCAGCTGTCAAACATATCTACAAACAGGACTACTGGCCTAATCTCTGTGTCTATTTTTAGATTAGTGGATGATGTAATGCAGCCAGGGCTGGCACGCATGTGTGTCAGTCTTTTGGGAATTCTGTGAATGTGTGAAATCCTGCAGCTCATCCAGATGTCAGGATAATTGGAAAAAGAGCTCATATTACAAGAGTTTCCTTTATTTTTGCTGTACACCTCAAATATTTAGTTTGGAAAAGCGTAAAATGAGACCCATTCCATATCCTTAATTTTCTTAATGACTGTATCCCGTACATCCCATCTGTGTGGTTTCTTCCTGACCGTTCCCCAACGGAAACCCACGGTGCTGCTGTGGAGTGTGCACGTGGCTCTCTCTGTAGGAGGGTACTGGTATTCAAATTATAGGTCAGCTTTGTTGTCATTAAGCAGTGTCATGGTATGGCATGTCGCAGGAATGCCTGTCTGAGCACACACACACACACACTACAACACAATATGCACATATTTATCATCATCCTCCCAAGATTATCTTTTTTGAGTAGTATAATTTCAAGAAGTTTAATCTCACCTGATTTCCTCTACTGATTTTGTTCTTTGGTTGCTACGTCTTGTTTCCTCAGTCGTCGTTGTTGTTTGACATCAAAAGAGAAGACTGGTCAAGACTTTAGGACACAGCGTTCAGGCTTTTTTGTTTTAATGATCTGATTAATTAGCTGATACAAAGAACAGTCTCCTGATAGATTACCAATCTTAAACATTCCCACAAGGTCCTAAATAGTCAGGCTCTGAAAGCAGCTAATTTGGCTTAATAATTAATGTTTACCTTTGATATTTGGGCTTAGTACTAGAACCCAGCTGATACTGGATGGGTACTTGATTTTTTTTAGAAGGCCTAAAAATCCAGTATTTATATACCACCTAATTTTCTATATGTAAACAGTATGTTAAGTTCTATTGAAAGGGGTACATTCAATTTTTAGACTTTCCAAGCATGGCCTCATGATTGGCAGATAAAATTAATGCTTATTTATCTTATTTTGGGCTTTGGTGCAACTTCTTAGTTGAGCCACTCCCTGAAACGAGTTGTTTTGGCTCCCTTCGCCCACCTTTTTGGACCGCTTTCTTTTAACTGCCCCTCATTAACAGAATTTTTTGAAAAGGTATGTCTGAAGCGTGCAACATGGAAGTGAGTTGGTTAAGTTCAAGCTCATATCTAAATGTAACTGTGTACTGATGTAGGAAGGCACTGTCAAAAATATGCAGAACAGTTAGTATAGTGGACCACTCGTGTCCAATTTAGCGGCTGCTGTGGAGAGGACATCTGTCATATTGTACAAAAATGTGTTAAAGATGTAGAAAACTGTCTGCTGCATATTTGTGCTTCTTTTGTTGTTTTCTTGTATTTTTTTTGTGCCAGTAGTATTTCGCTTTAAATATTTAGCAACTTAGAAATTGTGTATTTATATGGTGAGAACACTAAATTATGCCAAAGATCTTTTATGCACATCTTTTAAAAAACAGAAAAAAACCAGCATATTTGTCAATAACGATATATCAGGGCAATATCAATAAGTCTATGTGATATGGTTTGACAATTAAATCTTATATTTGAGTTTTTACTTCCATACAGAGGAACTAGTGTGTGCCGGTATTTTCATACAAGTTACTAAATGTATGCTCTAGGGACTGTGACTGAGCACAGATGTGCACACAGATCTCCAACCACAAACCTTTACACCTTTATATCTGTGTGTGTTTTGAATAAAGTACACTACAAGTTAAGGCAAAGAAGAAATGGTGTGGCTAGCTGTTCTGGTAAAGGGCTTTCTCTGTTTTGTGTCAGAGCCAAAACTAGGGCCTGCTGTTTTCACTGCAGTGAGGAGTTGGCAGTGTGTGAAAAGGAGGCCAGCTGACCTCTGTACCTGCCTTCCTTTCATCATGTGTTGCCACTGGGACTAGGGCTACATTGGTTTCCATGAACTAGCTCAGCATCCTGGACAGTGGAGAACAAAGCTCGAGCTTTTAAATCCAAATGGGTCATTGTAAATAATGTTTTCGTAAGTAAGTTAGTGATATCCTCAAAACAACAGAGTTTACTCTCAGTATAATTACTTTGAAAGGTATTCCAGCCTAAACAGTGTTGCAGTGCAAGAACCACCAGAGCAACTGTTGGCCAGATTATGTTTGGAGTGCACAAAGCCACACCAGTTCGTTCACCCTTGCTTCCATTCTTTATACTTTCTTTAGCATACAGCCTGCCTGTAGCTTCATTACCTTATAGACATGAGATGTTTTGTCCTGTCAGCTATCCTAATTGTAAAAAATAATCGAGTTATTCCTAGCACGTCAGAATTGTAATTATTCGCTTTAATCTTTTTTTAATTTTCCCTTTAAAGAGGCAAGAGAAGTTTCTGCATCGCTGCTCGGAGCAAATGCAAAACACTGCTTCTGCTTGGTTAAAAACAAATGAACCACCAACAAACCGGATCAGCTGTGTGGTGATTTTTAAGTCAATGTGCTTGTTTTGTATTTGAGCTTTTTATAATACTCTTCCATCCTTCTAATCTCCCTTATATACTTTCAGCTGTGTTGGGCAAAGCTGATGAAGACGTTACTGCCAAATCCACTTTGTTATAGATGGGGCATTCCCCATTCATGACAGCAAAGCTACAGACATCAGTGAACATGATTGATCTCTAACCCCTGGAGGTTAAAACGGTTAAAAATAGCTTAATAAAGCTGTGCACAGGGGATGTAATTAGTATATCCATCTAGCTATTCAGAGACTCTTATTAGAGCTAGATAATTTTCTTGACTGAGAAGGGTTGTTATGTGTTATTTCACAGTGTTTTTAGCAGTGAACCGACCATTTCCTGTGTCTGGAATGTGTCTAAAGTGAGTCTGTGTCACGAGGACGCATCTATACACTTGTTCCCTGTGTGTTTCCTGTCTGGCTTGGTGTGGGTTCAGTAACTTTCCTGTGTCCAGCTCCATGCTTAGAAATACAAAGGGTTGTTTAAGGTCATGATGCTGCAGAGGTATGACAGTAGCCAGAAGTCGTTATATATAAAATATAGTTGTGTAGTTAAATAGATTGTTAAGAGGCATCCCGTCATCAAATTCATCAAAATAAAATTCCAGGTAAAAGACATACTTCTTAAATATGAGATGAATGTGTCGTCTTTGGTCAAAGAGACAGTAGACAACACTTACTGTTGATCAAATGATCACAGAAACTTGCTCTTTCTGAAAAAAAAGTTAATTTTGTATTTTTTTACATAGTGTTAAACCTGGGGAATATCAAGAAAATGTTTTTTAAAACCATATACACGCTTTCATATTCACCTGATTTGGACTGTTTTTAAAGAATATTATATGCTCTTTACACATAAAATAAAATATCAGTCTCCTTCCTCCAAAATTGTTTCTACAGCCTCCTCTGCTGTTAGATCAGACATCCAAATACTTAAGAGACTTAACATTTCCATTATTTTATGTTAACTGGAGCTGCTGTCCTAAGACTCCATAATCATAGCATATGTACATATCCGTTATTTCTTCTAAAACAATGGTCAGGATGGAGGCATTTGATAAATTGACATACATGACACTCGAGAAGGTGCGGGTCATGTATGACATAAATTGATGTGGTTGATATGGTTTCTAATTAATGTTGTTTGTTTGTTTTATACCATGTCAGATCAGAAATTGTTCATTGCAGATTCACATCTGTAGGGCTTGTGAATGTAGTGCTTTGGAGACCTGGCATTAAGTTTTTGATGTAAAGTATTGTACAACAAAGCATGGTTGTAAAATTCTCCATTTCACACATGTGAGAAAACTATAATCTTTCACGTTTCCTTTTTCAGAATTGTTACATTTGTAACAATATGTATGTTTTTTTAATGTATTTTTTAATACGTCGCTCTTTCTCTCTTACAGAATGAAGATTCCTGAGGCTGGGAGTTAAAGCTCTCTACCAGAGAGAGGGTTTTTCCAGAGCTGAGGCTGGACCCAGAAGCCCCTTTCTGGGGGGTGAGGGGGCCTCACAGCCCAGCCAGTTAGTCTGGACCATGGGGGATGGAGGTGCCGGTGCAGCTGGAGGAGATGGGGTGAATCAGTCCCATGTCCTGTTTGACAACTTTGTCCAGGCGACCACATGTAAGGGCATACTCAAGGCCTTCCAGGAGCTATGTGACCACCTGGAAGTAAAGCCCAGTGATCACAGGGTCTTCTATCACAAGCTCAAGTCCAAACTCAACTATTGGAAGGCCAAGGCTCTCTGGGCCAAGCTAGACAAGAGGGCCAGCCACAAGGAGTACAAGAAGGGGCGTGCCTGTGCCAACACAAAGGTAAGCCTGCATAATTTGAAAATTGCTGTTTTTTTTGTTTTGTTTTTAAAGCTGGATTATGTGGTTAGCTTTGGCTCCTGTTCCAATTCTTATCTAACAGACTGAACAATATGATCCTCAGAATTGAAGGTATGGCCCGTTGTCACTGGGTTTGTTCATGTCTTTATTTTTCTTCCACTAAGTGGAAGATGTCTTTACTTCGGATACTGGCTTTGTAGTTAGGGAAATGAGTGGCTTTCTCACAAAGTTGCTCATAATTATAGTAGAAGATAGATAAGTCTTATAATGGTAAAGCCTATTAAACAGCTATAGACAAGACAGTTTTACTAAGTTGGGTTTGAGATGCTAGTGTGGGCTTTTACACACTGAAGCTTGAATAGGTGGATTATGAGTCTAGCAAGAGCAAGAAAGTAAGTTAAGAATAGATTCGACTTGCTTCCTTAAAACCTGTCTAAAACATCTGTGTCATTTTCTACTTAGTGTCTGATCATTGGCGCGGGGCCATGTGGCTTGCGTACAGCCATCGAGCTGGCTTTCCTGGGGGCCAAAGTTGTGATTCTGGAGAAGAGAGATGCCTTTTCCAGAAACAATGTGCTGCACCTCTGGCCCTTTACTATCCAGGATCTCAGGGGTCTTGGGGCCAAAAAGTTCTACGGGAAGTTCTGTGCTGGTGCTATCGATCATATCAGTGAGTAGACGTGATTCTCTTGAGGTCTTCTACTTGTACTACTAAAAAATATATCAAAGTTAATTCACATATTCTTTCTCTGTGTGTGTGTGTGTTCTAGGTATTCGGCAGCTTCAGCTAATGCTGCTCAAAATGGCACTCCTGCTGGGCATTGAGATCCATGTGAACGTAGAGTTTAAAAGCCTTATTGAGCCTCCTGAAGATCAGGAAAGTGAAAGTTAGTAAATGGAGCAGCTGCCAAATGTGTCCAAAAATGCGTGAAACTATCTGTCAGAGCCTATAAGTCTCGACTCTGTTAATGCATTTCTGTCCGATTACACATTCTGTGTTTTCTTAGGAATTGGCTGGAGAGCTGAGATCCACCCTAGGACACACCCTGTCAGCGAGCTGGAGTTTGATGTCATCATTGGAGCAGATGGAAGGAGAAACACGTTACCGGGCAAGTTTGCATGCACAGACTGGGAATAATGCATCAGTAATGCATTTGACTAAATGAGGCGATCCAAAAACGGCACTACTTGTTTTTTTTTATAAGTCGAGTTGGAGACCAGTCAGAATGATTATGATCTCACTCTGTGCGCAGCTGTGGTTGGGTACCTGACCTCGCTCTGCTCCTCACGGCCGAATGAGCATTTGTGTACATCTTAGCTTCTATGTTCAACTTCAAACAGTATTTGCTCTCCAAGCACAGTTAATAGAAACTGTTGAACTATGTCTGTTTCCTATGAGTGTTGGGGCCACACACATGGAAACCTCAGTGGAGCTGTGCACCACGAGCATTTCCACCTAATTTGACTGTTTTGGAGAAGGCGGTCTGCAGGACAGACGATGTCATGAAATGGAATATCTAGAAGCATCTATGCGCTTAAAAGGATTCTAGTAGCAAATATATATTTGTTGAGCTTATTTTGTGATTTTTAACATTTTTAATTTATGTTCTTTTACTTCACTAACAGAGTGAACAGTTACTGGCTTCTAACCTTGAGGCCTTCCTCAATCATCCGTGCTTTTCTGTAGGGTTTCGGCGCAAGGAGTTCCGGGGAAAGCTCGCCATCGCCATCACTGCTAACTTCATTAACAGGAACACAACGGCAGAGGCAAAAGTTGAAGAGATCAGTGGTGTGGCCTTTATCTTCAATCAGAAGTTCTTTCAAGACCTCAGAGAAGCAACTGGTTTGTCATGGCTCCATTCTCCTATTCTCGACTTTTTGTCTATGTAACTGTTATGATATAGTATGAGAATTTTGGATACTGCATAAGGCGTGTACTTTTTGTTGTTGTTGTTGTTGTTATTGGTAAGTGCAAGATCTCGAGCTAGCAGAAGCAAAACGAAGCATTTGATGCCAAAAATAAAAGTAATTGGACAAATAATCTGTGCTCTAATCATAGTTAAGAATTTGTCAGGGCACTCAATTAAAATACTTAGGTTTGACGCCAAGCCTGCCACAGTTTGCCGCTGACATGACAATGTCCCCAAGGCTTTGGTTATGTCCTTTGAAAGGCATAATTGCTGCTCTTGTGCTCAAATGACGTCAGGATTGTCAGCTCTGTCAAAAAGGAAAATTATTGTGTTTGTTATGTAACACTGCATCTTTCTGTTGGTCATTTTAGGCATTGACCTGGAAAATATCGTCTATTACAAGGATGACACACATTACTTTGTGATGACTGCCAAAAAACAGAGCCTGCTGGAGAAAGGAGTCATTCTACATGTGAGTGATCAAAGCCCGGAGCTCTTGCTTGTCTGTGTTTGCATGCTCAAACCAACAAAATTAGTCTTTCTCTCTCTTTCTGTCTTTTTTCTTCACACTCTTTCATTGTTTTTCAATCTTTTATTCTCTCTGTAAATTCGCCCAGCATTTTGCCTAATGGTCTAACCAAGCCAACGGTATTCAGGAGCAAACTGCCAACTTAAGCACTTGCTACGTATTTGTGTCCTCACTGAATACGGGAGTTTCCTTTCCCTGGCCACTTTGCACAGGAAACCGGAAAGACCTATTGGCATGTCTGTCTTCGTGTACTGATATTAGTAAAGGATATAGATGCATATATGTCTGCATTTAGTTTTAAAGCAGAGATTTTTTTTAGCTGTTGTTGTTTTTGATTTGTGCATGTATGTGCAGCTCTTTGTTTTTACAGGGAGTTAATGACATTAATGAAGTTTGGGCATACACTGAGGTCCAAAGACGGAGTGCATTTGGATTATGTAGGCATGACTACAGTGCAGTATCCTGATGAGCTCCTTTTATAGCAATTAAACAGCCCAGTCTAGCCATTTTTTTTATTTTGAAGGGATAGAGGAAGGGTGGGAAAGACGGAGGTTAGTCAGCACAGTTCATGGCAGAACTACAAATCAGAAAACAGCCCCTGTTAATATCTTCCACTGCCCCGCCCTTCCCGTCACACACCACCACTGGAAGACCAGAGAGCTTGAAGATGGAAGAAATGTACCTCTTACCGCCCTCTGTGAAAACATGTCACTATGAAAGCATGCAGTGATTTGATGCTACATGTTAGAGAGACTTGTGAACACCATAGTTCATTCCAGTGCAAATCCTCGGGGCTCTGTGTGGTAAAGGGGTTGTATAATTATATATAACTTACGATACAATATGAAAGACAAAGATCTCAAATCTTAACTTTCAATTGGGGAAATCTTTTCCTTTTTTTAAATTTATTTTTTAAATTAATTTTTCATGTTAAGAGCGCTTCTTCTTATCTCACCTGTTTCTCCTGCAGGACTACGCAGACACAGAGCTTTTGCTGTCCAGAGCCAACGTAGACCAGGCTGCCTTGCTGTCTTATGCACGTGAAGCTGCAGATTTTTCAACCAACCACCAGCTACCCACACTGGACTTTGCCATCAACCATTACGGCCAGCCTGATGTAGCAATGTTTGACTTCACCTGCATGTATGCTTCAGAAAATGCTGCCATGGTGCGCCAACGCAATGGGCACAAGCTGCTAGTGGCGCTTGTTGGCGACAGCCTGTTAGAGGTGAGAGAAATGACAGAAGACTTTGACGATGACTTGTGATACTCTTTCTTTTCTTGCGATGGGACTTCACTAGAATAACTCTGAAAAATTTACTGTGTAAAAATGTCGTACTGGCCCTTCATGTAGGTCTTTAGTTGTTTTAGTTCTTCCTTCTCTGGAAAAAAATACCAAATAGTATTTTGTTCCGATTGGCCGCCCCTCGTGTGGCTTCTGCAAACATACCCTGGTACTTTTACCAGGGTATGTTTGCAGAAGCCACACGATCATTTCAGTGAAACTCAATCATCATTGTGGCTAAGCTATAAAGAAACCTGTTTTGAGCTGATGTTAGTACAGCACGGGTCGAAAAAAATTGTTTGGAAACTACGTTTTGTACTTACTTTGAGCTTTTTCCTTAGTCGGATTGTGCTGATCTCATTGTTTGAAACTTTGGACACACTTCGTATAAGCATCCAGCAATGCAACATATGAAAAGCATTTGTCCCCTTTAAAGATTTTCAAGAGACTGTTTTAAAATTCTTAAGATTAAGGTGTTGATTTAAAGCTCGTTTCAAACTTGGATATTTATTATAGTTTGCATATTTGACCATATTTGGGTATTGAATGTGCTTACTTTGTCTCCAGCCCTTCTGGCCCATGGGGACTGGCATAGCCCGAGGTTTCCTGGCAGCCATGGACTCGGGCTGGATGGTGAAGAGCTGGGCCCAAGGAAAAACCCCTCTTGAGGTGCTGGCTGAGAGGTGAGAGCGTGGAAACAGTAATGTGTGCACGCCAAGACCTGTTCTGTTCTTGTGCTTATACATATCTGCACATGCAGCCACACTCTTAGATGTGCTTTCTCTTCAGGGACACCCTTTTATCTCAAAGTGCTTTACTAGGAAATGTGAGATTTCAAGCATCAGTCCCACCTCTGTTAGTACTAATAGGATAAGAGTTTCTAGTAAGGACTGAATGGAATGTGACCATAATGTTCTGTTGTAACGTTGAGAGCAATGTGATCATGATTTGCTAATGCATTATCATATTATACTACTGCTTTTTTGTTACATTTCACTCAGTTAAGGTCGCCTAATGGGAATGCTTTTGTTTTTTTTAGGGAGAGCATATACCGCCTTCTGCCTCAGACCACACCAGAAAATGTCAGCAAGAACTTCAGTCAGTACAGTGTGGATCCTACAACACGTTACCCCAACATTAGCCTCAACTTCCTCAAACCTAGCCAAGTAAGTATGAGCACTAAAAAACCACAGTGCATCTTTTTAAGATTTAATTATTAGCTTAAACCTGGTTGTGCACTCTTCACAATCAATTTGATGCTATTATGCAAATATTTTAGTTCACAAGTGGCACTTTTTTTAATGCAAGAAATGATCATCGTGATGTTGCAGGTGCGGCACCTATTTGACACAGGGGAGTGCAGGGATGTTCGCATCGAAATCGAGAATGTGATCAACTCATCAACACCCAAGTTGGCCAGGAATGGTTTGTGTCTTTTCTGCTTGGACCTACAGATGATATGGCATAGGCTAATGAATGTGCTGATTGATCAGTGTAGGAGTTGCTGCAATCACAGTTGCTGAAATGTAATACTGAACTATTTTCACTCTAGACAACTGCCTGCTTGACAAGCAGTTGCAAGGTAACATAAAGCCCGAATGCATGGTGTTGCTTTTCAGGGACCTTTAAAAGTTTTAACAAATTTGATGATTCTTTCTGTATATTTATGTATGAAGTCGATACTGGAATGATGAAACCTTTTGGAGAGACTCTTCTTGCAGACCATGATATTTCCTTTGCGTGTACTAACTCGGTTATTGATCCACTCACTTAAGCTCTATGGCTATATTGAGCATTTAAAGCCACTTGTAGCTGTTTTAAAGTTTTCATGTGAGTTCTGCATCCTCTCCTAACCTCCCATTTGCATCCCTTTCTTCTTACATCAGTAAAATCTTTACATTTCATGGTTTGTAATATTTCTCCATTGGCTGATTCTAACATGAATGATGGGGCCCCATTGCTGCTCAGCCTTGCCTGACCCAAGGCTATGAGATTGCCCAGCAAGAGACATGTAATGCTGCCCAGAAACAGTTTGTGTTCCTTACCCTGCTTAATTCAGATGCTGTTCCACCTGCAGATGTCACATCAAGCATTTAATTTTGTCTTCTTTCCCACACATCAGAATCCATAGCTCGGTCCAGTAAACTGCTCAACTGGTGCCAGAGGCAAACAGAGGGCTACAGGAATGTTAATGTGACAGACCTCACCATGTCTTGGAAGAGCGGCCTGGCCCTTTGTGCCCTAATTCACAGATACAGGCCTGATCTCATGTGAGTATCTAAAGAAAATACATCCAGAACACGGAGATTGACATTTCATAGATGGAAAGTTGGTTTTTTTTTTTTTCCTCCCCCAGTTTGTGAACTTGTACAAACCTTGCCAAGTGTATCCCATTGTGGTTTGAAAGAAAAGACTGAAACTGCTTCGTTGGCCTAGACTGACTGGTCTGCTGTGTTTATGTGTTTGCTGGTTGCAAATGATGTTTACTGCCTGGTTGGGACCTTGTATATCATTGTAAATGAGGTGACAGCTACCAGTTAAAATACCCCCATGGGTCTCCTATGGGCTGAGATGTCCTCATTTCCCCCCTCTTCTCCCACACACAAGCATACATGAACGCTCTGCTCACCCTCACATACAATGTAAATAACGCAATCTCCATCCACAATGCCTAATGTGGTTTGCTATCCTCTGGAGACAACATGGCAATTAACATTATAAGCTATTAGAGTGTTTCTCCTGCCCGACCTTTACAAAGTAGGGTAGCAGTTGTTTTTTGCTGCTACTGATGAGCCAGAATGATGAGTGTAGGAACCTTTGGAAAACTGCCGTCATGTGTATTTGTGTAAGATGGATGGTTAAGATAAATAATGGAGGTCCCACTCAGCGCTTGATGTGATGTTGTAATGCATTTAAATGGATGCTGTTTGCAGTTGAGATGTATTGATGTGCCATGTTAATGGTATCTTCAGCTGCGGTAATGAGGACATTTACGGTAATACTTTCCACCACATGGACAGTAGCCTGCTTTACACGAGTGCTTCATCATTTGTGTTTGTGGTTATTTCCAGTACAACTAAAGCTGCAGGACAGTTGTGGCTTTTTTTCTTTTTTTAAATGTTGCTGATTCATCACTAACTGTGGGATACTTGATAGCTTCATTTTGTAAAACTCTTAAAGTTTTTAGTACATAGACTGGAAAAGGAAAAAGAAACCAAACAAACATGCACATTGGGTTGACATCAGTCCATACAGCTCTACTTAAACGTATTATCAATCTAGATTGTGCATAGAGGGTCCTGGGCCTCAGCATCCTCACGTCTCTGATAAAAAGCGGTCCATTTTTCCCATTTTCTAGCATTTCCCCTCTTGATCTTAGACTAAAGGTCAGCTTTCCATCCTCTTTAAGAAGGCAGAAATAAAAAGACCTCCACAGCATTTGAGGTCTCCCATTGCACTATTTTACTGAGCATCAGATGTTTTCCCCAGAATGATAGATTCTTTTATTTGTGTGTGTGTCAGCAGATCTGCATTCAACATATTTGTGTTGTTTTAGTTTTTTATTTAGTATTTATTTTATTCTGCTATAAAATCTGTAAACAATTGAAACATTTTCCTAAGCTCTATAGATCTTTCTGCTCATTGATTTTTGTTTTACAGCCCACAGCCTTATTGTTTGGATTTGGTTTACACTTACTGTTCTTGCATTGTTGTTTGCAACCACTAACAGTTTTCAGCTAGCTCAAGAACATAATGGACAATTTAGCAGCATTAAAACCAGATACTTTTACTCAACAGTTGATTTAGAACAGAAAAAATTTGAGCTGTTTTTGGGTTTAAAAAAATAAATCATTGCAATGGTCTTTTTTTTTTTTTTTTTAAATTTTTAAAAAAAACTTTTA
>VUQG01028502.1:0-11934 GCA_015106755.1 Etia nguti | reverse complement strand
ATTTTAAAAAAAAAAAAAAAAAGACAGATCCTGAAACCACCAAACCCTCTGCCCCTAGAAATTCTAACCGTAAATATTATGTGAATAATATGTCACAAAGGGCAGCCCTGCCTGCACTCTTTGGCAAGAAATGTGGGGTTGAGAAATGACTAGAAATAGCTAAAGCTAATTAGCAATAACAGGCACTCGCCTCATGCTACGCTTAGGTATATTGGCATGTGACAGGAGGAGCAAACAGTTGCTGCCTTCCTGTCTGTATTTCAGAAGCAAAGGCAACACCTTTGTCGAGTAGATCTTCAAGCTGAGCTTTGAGCAGTCAGTAGGTGAAGTTTTTCCTCACTCCTAGTCATTGGTGCACAGACTGTGGATAATACTGCAGCACCATCAGTTCTCCTTTCTCCTGATAACCAAGGCATGATTGCCAGGTTTCTGGTAACTTCCACTCATACAGGTAATGAATACAACAATGACATCTGATTCTTTCTTCTTTAAAATGACTGACAGTGTGCCCCTAGACCTCTGGATACTGTGTGTTACTCTAACGTAGGATCCATGGCAACTGTAAAGTTAATAAATACTTCAGTTGATCAAAACTGCTTAGTCAGAATTGGGCGCTTTTGACTGGAGTCCCATGAGACCCAAAAAGATTTGTATTTTTAAAACCACTAATGAAAATAATCTCAGTTTATTTAGTTGAACAATATGATGTGATTTGTTTCACATTCAATGCAGTATCATTCATTTTTAATATGCAAATATTCTCAAAATGTCTGTCCATCCCTATTAAAATGTGATGGGTTGCATTTCAATTTTTCATCTTCTAAATCTGGGTGCAATTCAGGCTCCAGACCTTCATTTAAGGTCCTTTACTCACTCCATACAGTACATCTGCAACACTGTAGATAGCTGAGCACCTGACTGTGATGGAATCCAGATAACATCATCTTTGGTACACTCAATATTTCTTAAACCAGTGGGGATGCAAGCATCAAATGACTTACATCCCAGCTTATTATCAGTGATGTGCAAGTGGCAGAATGAACAATTCAGATCGAAAAGCCTTTGCTTCGGAGGCTATTTTTTCCCAATCTAGACTGTCTGAACACGTAAGCTGGCGCTGCCTTGGAAAATAAGTTTGCCGGTATCTATATGAGTGCAGGTATTTTGGACAAACTGACTAAAAAATATTTTTGACTCCTGGATATGTTGGTACTTTGCAGTATGTCATTAGAGATGACAAGAACTCCAAAAACATGGATAAAAGATTGCAGACCTTTAACAGCTCCAGAGATCGTGGGCTTTGTGTATCAAGTAAGGATTTTGTTGCTTGAATCAGACACCACCTCATACCATCTGCTTGGCAGCTCATCTGCTTTTCTCCTTCTCCTCCTCCTACTCTTCACCTCACCCAGACTTGAAGCAAAGTAGGACGAGGACTTGAGGAACTCCCTCAAGTTATCTCAGCAGTACGGAAATACACAAACCTCCCACGTTTTAATAATGGCTGCTTCTTTATAACCTGCTGTGCATGTGAAAAGTTTAATTTTTTGGCAGAGTCTCTACCTACCACTGAGCTAAATTATGAATTGCTTGCTAATATTTGGAAATATATTATTAAAAGGCTGCACAATCATTTCTTTTTGGCAGTGTGTGTGTGCAAGCTTCAAGTGCTGGTATACTGAATTTGTAAATGATCTTTGTTTACACTCCCAGTGTTTGTATTAACATTCAATTTTTGCATTAATGAATATGAATGTGGTCGTCCAAGTGTTGCTTAACTCACACAGTCTTTTCATTAGCTGTGCTGCTGTCACAGAGAAATGAGAAAATCCTGCTCTGCTCATATCTGCACTCTGGAAAAGTAGCTTTTAATACAGATTGCACACTTCATCAGTGAATTTGTTTCCCTTTCTGTTTTAATGTGCAAGATTATGCTAATCAAAAGCATAGCATGTATGAGAAGTCAAAAATAGAATCAGGAAAATAAAAATAAAAAAAAAAAAAAAAAAAGAACTGTAGTTTTAGTGCTCATTGCTTCAGATATTGTCTACATAGAGAAACTCTGACTACAGCTAGTCATCACAAAAGATTGGTCTTGTCAAATTCCTTTGTAGTTATTGGTTGGTTTCAGCGCTGATGACAATATCTCACTTCTTGTCTATAAATCCTAAACTTGCCTCACGGTCTTTCTGTGGCCTACATAATCAACAAGACCCACAAGTCCCATAACATTATGATCACATGTAATTTCTATACATAACTGTGCAATACATTTTGGCACCAATTAATTTTGTACTATGAAGACCTTCATAGTAAGGTCTTTATAGGTTGGCTGCGGTCTGCCTCAATCAGTTGGGATGAGAAGAGAGCAGAGCAGGAAACAGACACATCACCGATGCTGTAGACTAAATCATATTTGAGTACTGTCAAACTGGTTGTTAAAGAGATTGTTCAGCTTCTTTGAAGTGGGTTTGTATGAGGTACTTCTCCACACTCAGTGCATTAGCCTCAGTTGATCGCTTGCCTTTTGCTTTTGTAAAACAGAAAATAAAATACTTTTTTCTGTTGAAGGTATTTTCTATCAGCACAATCTGAAAAAAAACCCCTCTGTCTCTCGCTATCGCTCCCTCTTTCTTTATCTCTTTGCCGCTCCATGCCTCTGTGGTGGTGAAAGAAACATGGCAAGGAGCAGCTGCATTTCATCTTTTTTATTAATATTGGTCTTACTCTTATTGATAACAATAATGATTACAAGGAAAGCAAAATGAAGTGCTTTACAAATTTTCTTTCTGCTGTTTCAGACCACTAAAAACACACAATCGTGTAGTTTTAAAGCATGAACACTGGGAGCATTTTTCTTGGATGGTATGCGGACTGGAGGAGCAAGAAATCAAATAGAGAGCGGCTCACCTGCTGTACGACCTAAAATGTTTGATTCTGATGGTGAAGCACCTTGAGATTTTAGCATTCTTAAAAATAAATGCCTAGCCAGTATTCATATGTTTCGAAAGCGAGAAATAAACAGCTGCATCTATTGAAGAAAAGACTTATTGCAATCTAGGCTTAGTACAATAGAATACAACACACTCAATATTTTGTGTGTATTGTATTATGATTGCAAACATCTAGAAACAAAACACAAACAAAGAAAGAAAAATGCCTGTTCACTGTGCAGATATCTTTCTGCTAAGACTGGTGATGACATCTCACAATTGCCAGTTGTCATGGAAATGCAACACGCTTTCCATGTGCACCTAGCAGTCAGAAATAGCATCTGTGAGAAACAGTGATGGACTGATTTCCCAGTGAAAATGCAGATTAAACACAGTCTGAGCCCACTAAAAATGTTGACATAACTGCCTGAAAAACCTTTCAGTCACTGCCTTACCTTACATTCTGACAGATGTGCTACACACACACACACATAAATAAATAAAGTTAAACATAAATATACTGTTTAACAGTGGGAATTTTTTTTTAATCCTAACATAATCCAGATAAAAGTCTGTCCATTATATTTTTATGTCCCAACCTCACAAACTGCTTAGATTAAAATTTGGAAAAATTTGGAACATGGAATAGAATACCTGAGAAAGTAGAAATCCACTGTCATTTTTTTCTCAGTTGAAACTTGTTTAAAAATATTTTTCTATTGATTATTAGTTTCTAAATTTTTCATTCCTTTTGTGCCTCTATGGTGCTGGAAACATATTGATATTTTTAGTCTGATTTCTATGCTTTTCCAGTGCAGTCTCTCAGTACAAACAAACAAAAGATTCCACAGCCTTGACTGCTTAGAAAATGCTGATAAGCACAACAATGTTTTCCTGAAACAGGATGGGCTAGATACAGTAGCAATAGAAAAAAATGAATACCCTATCTGCTCCTTTTCTTCTGGTTTGTCATCCTGATTTCTTTGCAGTAGTGGAATCCATTTCGCTTAACCTCCCAGGGTTTGCTGGGGGCTTCATCAGCACTTCACCCAAGGACACATGCAGTTATTACTGGACATACCATAACTTGACAGCAGACTAGGAGGAGGCGCTCAAATATTCTCCACCGATGCACTTCTGAACACCCAGACGAGAACAACCACACAGTGCCTGAAACCAAGGAACATTTTCCCCCAGGAACACAATTATTTTTAGCCACTTCCCCCAACACTGTAAGTAAAATGCTAATCTTCATCCAGCATCTCTTTGAAATGTAAAGGGGTGAGGTGGATTATTTGTGGCCACATAGCTGTAGTCTTAAATCCTGTTAATTCTGCAGAGAAGCCCTCGCTGCAATATTGGATGCCCGATAGATAAATAAACACGTTGCAGTGGCGTGTCGCCCTGATGAGCACGTGACAGCTTACTGAGGATAAATATTCAGGTATGAGCAGTATCTGAACCCTTAGATCCTACTGCCCTACATCCCCCCATCCCCCGCTCTCCATGTTTCTACTAATGACAAGAAAGGACAATTGCAGGGTCCTAATTTGATGTCCACAGTGTGTTAATAATATGCTTGGCCTCTGCTGCAGTGACACAGCATTCAGCACTGCCATTTGATATGGAAATGTATTATATGTTTATGCACACATACATATTTTCATTTCAAAGGAGCAACAGCAAACGTATGAAACCAGTCCAGCATTTTGGAAAAATGGGTCACTGCTGCTAAATGTTGATAGTGCTACTTTGCCCCCCAGTGGCACATGTGCTCAGTGCAGATGAGTGTTTCATAATCATAACCTTCAGGCTGTTGACTTTCAGAGTTGGGGGGATATAGATAGGCTCCATATATGCTCTAATAAGATATGCGGATTTAATTTCATACAAGCGTTTTTTTTTGACATACTACAAATCTGTCTTTCTGTCTCGACTACAGTCTTGTGGTTGGAATTGAAGGATAAACAGTTTTTTTTCATCACACATCTTTTTGCTCCAGTGAGTCATTTCCAAGCTGCTGTAACGGATGACTCACATGTTAAATTTACTTGGCATACCATCTCAGGAGCTGCTGTTAAACCTACTCTCTTTTTTCAGTGTGTCTGCTAAAAATCTATGTTTTATCGCACCCTCACAGGTTACCAGGCTTTGGGTTAAGGCACATGTCCCAGGCAGGGGTGTATCTGCATATCAGATATATCCCGCAGTGGAGAACATAGAAAAATGATCCATTCACTGTGCCGAAAATTCAACAGGCTCTTCCAGTGACAGCAGGAATTGATGAGTCATTTTTGTGTATAAAATGAAATGGCTTGATATTTGCCTTGTAGATATGAAATCCTGCAGGAAACGACTTCCCTAGATATCACCTCCTTGGCTAATTATAGCTTGAAGACTGCAGAAGCAGCACACAGTAAAGGATTTGGGATATTTAAACAAATGCTGGAGCCTGGCTGACAGAAACACACAGAAGCAGTTTATAATTCATAGTAGCCCATTTGGATAATTCTCATTTACTCTTCTTACCTTTTTTGTAATGCCACCAAACACTGTTAGCTATATTCCTATAGCGCGCTCCAAATAATGCTTTAATTATGAGGTGCATGAAAAGTCACCTTAGAGATCCATTTATTCAGTTGATGAATACATGAGTGTATTTGTTGGAAGGATCTTGCTGTGTTCAAATGTGATGTATTATGGAAATTAATAGTCTTCTCACAGATTTATTGTGACAAGTAACTTTAAAGTTGTCTAGTGCTTTCTCCTATGAGATGTTGTATTAGTAAAGACTTGACTCTTCTGTGCTTTATCTGTTTTCATGTAAAGCACTTTGTGCATATCATTTATTTTATAATGTGGAACTTTGAGCTGTATTTCTTTCACGAATAGTGCTATACAAACCAACTGTTATTCTTTTAAGAATTTAATTGATTCAGCGTCCTTATAAATAGCTTGTCATTTCCCAGAAGTCCACAAAATAAGTGAATGAAATTTTTTTTTTGAAAATGTAACACATGGGACTATGAGGTCTTCAAAATAAGACTGAGCCTGATAATTAAAGAACTTGTGTGTGAGGAGGATTTTAAATTTGTTTCTGGATTTAATGGGGGGGGGGGGCAATGAAGAGCAGTCAACAAGAAGAAATATGCTCCTTGTCCCTGTTAGCACTCTTGCTGCAGCATTTTGGATCAAATAAAAGCTCTTTATTGAGTTTTTAGGACAGCCTGATAATAAGGAGTTAAAATAGCCCAGCCTTAGAGATATTGCTCCCTGATGCAACTGTTGTTGTTATTTGGTGCTATAACAACAAAACTGAATTAAAAAGTAATTAAATTCCAAGTAAGCACTCCTACATATTGGTTTATGTGCTCATTGAAGGGCACATTCTGACCAGAAATGACTCCTATAATTCCTTACAGCATTACTAGAGGCAAACTTAAGTTCAATAACCTCAGTTTTATCTGAATTTAGAAGCAGGAAATTAGAGGTCATCGAGATCTTTATGATTTTAAGACATTCCTGCAGTTTAACTAATGGTTATGTGTCACCTGGTATCATGGATAGATAAAATTAGGATGATACATCTCAGTGAAAATGTATGCTATGTCTTCTAATGGGAAGCATAGTGTATAACGTATTAGTATGAGAACACATGGCTAAACATTTGACATAATCAGGTGTCATTACTGATGATTTGAATTAATACTTTATGAATACATATATGCGCTGGAACTTTTTTCCTTCCTGGGTCCTTGTTTTTTGTTTTTGTCAGGTTCTTTGGTGGGACAGACATATTAGTTTTTTTCACTAATTTGTAAATTCCCTCATGTCGATAGTTTCAACAATCTTGCTTCAGGAATTTGCTTACATTCATGAGTGCTCATATTGATGCTATGATTATTATACCTCATACTAAGGGCGATGACTTTTCTCTCACTATAAATTCAAAAACTATTGCAAAAAAGTGAATAGAAATGCACAGGATACATTGACGGTACTGAACAGGCCAATCACAATAGTTTTTGGCTGCTTTGACCCAATGTTAGTTGCATTTCTTAGGAAGTGGACCTCAGGTTACATTGTTGCAGGCCATCCCAGGGGACTGTAGAGTTCTACAGGTTTTGCAGTTACATTGTAGGTTACAATATAGATTTCTTTCTGATGTAATCTCTCTCCCACCTCTAGTTTTTCCACTTCTTTGTACATTCCCTCATGCCCATAGTTTCAAAAATCTCCCTCCAGGAATTTGCTGCTATTTATGAGTCCTTTTATTGGTGATATGATTATTATTCCTTATCCTGAGGCAATAAAATCACATCTGCAGTGCTCTTTCTCTGAATGAAGCTGTGCTGCTGCTCCCTGACCATCACTTCTCTTCTTAACCTAGCTTCAAGAACTTTTTCATCAGCTGTTCATCAGCTTTATCCCTCTCTATTTACAGTGATCAGAACATCACCCTTGTTCCAGTCAAATATCGACTATGCAGCATACATGTTATTAACAAGATTTTGTTGTACTTCATCACAACTAGCACTGAACAACTTTGCAATTATGTAGACAAAGAATATATATGCCACCAGAGGTTTTTTTTCCCCTTATCCTCATGTTGATAAATCAACCTTAACACTGACATAAGCTGCCAGTATTTTAACAAGGTTGGACATTAAGCTCCTTTAAAAATTAATATTGATGTTTTGTGTTTAATGTTTATGTCTCAATAGCCATAACTATTCTCTAAAACAAGTAGTCATATACCTGTTTCTCACCTGTATAGTACAATAAACTAACATTCCATCAGTGAATCAGTTAAAGTGATTTGGTGGCTGCATTTGCACCTGATGTGTTGAAGCAAGGCAAGCTAGCTTGGACAGGAGATAATAGTTAGGCATGTTAGAGATCTCTTCTTCAGGCTTGGAAGAATTGCTTTATTCCTTGCAGGCCATCCTGGGGGACTTTTCTGTGGCCTCAAGTAATTTAGAGACTGTCATGCATATAAAATGGAAAGTATTTTCATTAAGTGAATTTCAATTGTCATTCTTAATTTATTTTTTGAGAGCTTGCAAAACTTAATCCTGTGTCTTACTAAGGATGGTAACACCTATTTTAAAAGAATTCCATTTGAATTAATTAATCATTTGAAACACATTTTGTTAAGTCATTTCATTTGCATTCGTCCATCCCACAAACTAAACTAAGCTGTAAGTCCTGTGTATGACATATCCATCTGTTTTCAAATATGACATCTAATCTACACCACAGAAATATTCAGAGGCAATCATAAATAGAAATAAATGTAAAACTTCTGCCTCAACATGACTGAGCACCTCATTAAGGAGGAAGAGGAAAAGAATCTAGGTCATAATATCTCATAGCTGGCAAGCAAACTCCAGTTCAAGTGTTGACAGTCTGGAAGGTTTGCATAGAGAAAAGCTATTACTATGAAATTACTAAAACAAGCACAGTCTACTGGAATGAAGTAGGAGTTTATCAACAAAATAAATATTTCTTGGCATTTATCATTTCATCTGGGGGTTCAAATTTGAGCAGCGATGATAATCTTGTTTTGCTGAATTGTAGCAACAGTACAAACAAGCAGGGGATTAGTAATCCCCGTTGGAGATTTCTTCCCTCAGGGTAGACGACTAGTCATTGGCACCTGAGGCAAGGGCTTGATTTCTGAACAGTAAACACTGATGCTTTGCTGTTGAAAGAGCCACAGCATGTCTGGACAATATTTCATATTGATAATGGTGTTTTGTGGCGCTTGAGTAAATGGAGTTGGATACTGCAGGTGATGGCGTGAGGTGACCTTATCAAACTGTGATAAGCTGGAAATGGGAAACTCAAATCAAAATGCCATCATGGTGAGGGAGGCAGGATCCATCTGTTTCTCTTCATATTGGCCCCAGTAAGAAGGAAGAAAAAGAAAAAAGAAGTGCCTTGTTCGAAGGAAGATAGTATGATGGTCTTTGCCTTGACAGTGAAGTCAGCATGATTCAGTGTGTAGCTTGCGCTCACTGAGTTGTATTCATTCTCTATAGGCTGGCCCAACATTTCAGGCAATTCTTAGTGAATTCGATCTTCAGCTGTGATCACTCAGCCTCAGCTAATCAAGTGGCATGTCGTGGCTTCTGAAGAGTGGAGTTGTTTTAGTCAGGGTGGGGTTATTGGTATTCAGGGAGTTACAAACAGCAATTTGGACATAATTAGGTCTTAATGGCACCTGATCACTCAAATACACAAACATGCAAAAGCTCACAAGTGCACGCATGCACACATACACACTCACTGACAGAAGAAGAACCAAATAATTAATAAAAACACATTCTCTCTACGTCTCTGGGCAACAACTAAGGTCAGCACAAGTTGAGAGTCTTTGCAGAAGTGAGTGAATTGTAAATTAGCAAGATGAATATCAAGAGAGACAGAATAAAAATCAGTCTGTCTCTCTTAAGACACACACACACACACACACACACACACACACACACACACACACACACACACACACACACACACACACACACACACAAACAACACATAGTTATCAGATCTTACAGTACCCTTAGAGGCAAATCTTGTCTGCAGTAATGAAGACACAAAAAGATTTCTTACCTGGAGAGAAAGATAGAGTGCAATAAGTTTGGGAACTGGCAAAGACAGAGTGTTTGTAAACAGGACTGCGCTTCATTTTTCCACAGAGTGGTTTTTGAAACATTTAAGGACATTATTGTCATAATGCTGCAGCAGCTGCTTCAAGTGTGTTGATGGTAATCCCTCCCAGAGACAGCAGGATGCTGACTGATGATGCATCACACTGCATCACAGAACAGTCTCGGAAATGTCTCACTCACTTTTAATTACCCATCTCAATTTCCATATTTGAATATTAAGTCATTTCCATTTATTCCATTAACACCTCACACTAAATCCCTAAGCCTGTGTTTGTCTACAGCCTGTGAGTTTTTAAGCATGGTCCCTGTCTGGCCAGTTGCAACATGCTGTCCCAGCAGATGTCAGTGTTACTCAAGCTATTTTAAAAGCTCTGTATACAGCTAAACAAAAAGAAACCAACGCTTATTTGAGTAGCTTGGCAAAATGCTTTCCATGGCACAAATACTTTCAAATTGCAGACACATTTGCTAAAAAACCAGTATGCTAAGTTGCTAACAAAAACTTTATAAGCAAACATGGTAAAGAAAGAGATTGCGATAAGGAGGCACAAACAGCAAGAGAGGCAGTTCCCTGCAGCAAGCTCATGTTTTTTTTTATAAGTAGGGAAGCCAATTAGACAAGGTTTGATTTAATAAAAGTAATTTCAGGGGCAGTTTGTGTGCTTGTTAAAACGGGGTAGTTACTAAATGCTGCTGTATTTATAATCCACATTATGAAGGATTTCATCATGTATTTGATGCAATTTTCAGAACTCTTTACCACAATGTCTCTCTGTGAATGTAGTCTACTAACATCTTTTTTATATCAGCTCCAATGTCAATTTTTATGTCAGCATGAAATAAAATTTTTACAATTTTTTTTTTTTTTTTAGCTCAACAGCACATAATAACACCCACTGGCCATTTTGATTAAAAACTTCATGCAACTTCAAATTTTCTCTTTTTTATATACTGTTCAAAAAATAAAACAAAATACTGTACATCTACAAGCAAATACAATGATCGATTACACAGCAGTGGGGAATAGATTTCATCACAGCAGATGTCTTTCTGAAGGTGTTGTAACTAAGTTTAAGGATATAATTCATCCACTGTTTTCTTCTTCAATGCCTTTTGCCAACATAGTGCAGAGCAGTTACCTGAAAACTGAGAGGTCGATTATCTTTTTAATAATTTTACTTATTCACTACATATGACTCTGGATACTGTAGCTCTCTGAAAAATAGAGCCTCAAATCAGAAGTACTTGACTCCCTGGTAGAACTCTCAAACGTGCACCTTAAAGCAGGATAATTCAGAAGCTAGAGAGGAAATGGCATTACATTAATTTAGAAGATCATCATTTAGCCTGGAAAAATAGTTTTATGCTTTATAAGAAAGCCCTTCGTAAAGCTAGAACATCTTACTATTCATCACTGATTGGAGAACATAAGAACAACCCTAGGTTTCTCTTCAGCACTGTAGCCAGGCTGACAAAAAGTCAGAACTCTGTTGAGCCAACCATCCCTTTAACGTTAACTAGTAATGACTTCATGAATTTCTTCACAAATAAAATTTTAACTATTAGAGAAAAAAATACGTATAACCATCTCACAGACATAACATTATCTACATCTACTTTCAGTAACATTGATATTTATTTAGAGTCTTTTTCTCCAATTGATCTTCAGTAATTCAGTAATTATTTCTTCAAAACAATCAATGTCTCTTTTACACTTCATTTCTACAAGACTGCTCAAAGAAGTCCTGCCATTTATTAATCCTTCGATCTTAAATCGACCTTATGATTAACCTATCTCTATTACTCCGTTGCTTAAAAAGCCATCTCTTGACCTAACTGTCTTAAGTAATTGTAGGACAATCTCCAACCTTCCTTTCATATCAAAAATCCTTGAAAGAGTAGTTGTCAAACAGCTAACAGATCATCTGCAGAGGAATGGCTTATTTGAAGAGTTTCAGTCAGGTTTCAGAGCTCATCACAGCACAAAAACAGCTTTAGTGAAGGTTACAAATGATCTTCTTATGGCCTCTGACAGTGGACTCATCTCTGTGCTTGTCCTGCTAGACCTCAATGCAGTGTCCGATACTGTAGACCATAATATTTAATTACAGCAATTAGAGCATGTTGTAGGTATTACAGGTATTGCGCTGCAGTGGTTTGTATCATATCTATCTAATAGACTCCAATTTGTACATGTAAATGGAGAGTCCTCTTCACACACTAAGGTTAATTATGGTGTGTGAAGAGGACTCTCCATTTACATGCACAAATTGGAGTCTATTAGATAGATATGATACAAACCACTGCAGCGCAGTACCTGTAAT
>VUQG01028497.1:21289-35346 GCA_015106755.1 Etia nguti | reverse complement strand
GAAAAGAAAAACTTTTTTTTTTTTTTTTTTTTTTGTTATTTTGTTTTTACATAGGTTAGAAGGTTAGGTTAGAAATCCTAACCTAACCTTAATGTATAAGGCTGCATTATTGAAGAAAAAACTAAAATGATGTCAAACATGCAGATCAGTGGGTCATTTCAGCTGTCAGAATCTGTCACTGGAAATGTAAATCACAGATGAAAATAACACGTCCAGCTTGCACATTAAAGTCAATAGATTGGAGTGTCCCTGCAGCAGTCTGGGCTAATTCAGACTGTGTAAAAATGTAGTTTGAGTTGTTCTTTGCCACCGCTAAATGTGCTGAATAATGCACTGATAAAGTGAGGCTGTTGAGTCTGAAACTGAAGCTGTTGATGCAGAATTCACCGATTAGCTGTTCTGGTGCTTTTAATCTCATATCACATGGTTTTCATCAGCCTGTAGAGTTCAACAGTTTTCAGTAATATGTAGATCTTTTACAGATCTCTTTCCAGTTTTATCTGGGCACTTCAGGGACTAGTTGCCCCTGTCGGACATTCAAGCATCGACACTTCTATGAAAGCTGGCAAACTGTATCTACTGATGGAAATCATGTGATATGATCAAAAGCTTCAGAACAAAGACATAATTCAAAAACTAACTGAAAACAGGAGATGAAATCACATCACGAGGCTTTAGTGTTGCACTGTCTGAAGTTTCTTTCTGTGTTTAGCTGGTAGAAGAGAGTGAAGAGCGACTATCAGAGGAGCAGATTGAGGAGCTCATCCAGACAGTCACAGATGTCCTACCGGGAGACCCAGAGCAAGAAAACGCAGCTCCAGCAGACACAGAGATGGATGAAGGCGGTGAACAGTCATGACACCATGACAGGCCAGAACTGGAGATAACAGCTGAACTGGATGGACTGTGATTATTTGCACGACTGATTGAACTGAGCATGATGGGATACCCAGCTGCCCGACAGCTTGATAATTCACATCAAGTTGACCTATTAGCATTCATACTACATAGCTGCATTAAATCAAACAGAGTAGTGTGTCACAATTGGACTTGTTTTTGCATCCGATTTGTATTTCCATTCAGATAAAGCCACCTACTAACCTCATATATACATATATATATGTATGTGTGTGTGTGTGTGTGTTTGTTGCTCTGATTTCCAAAGCTGTAATGTTAGTTAGTCAGTTGTGCGATTAAACTTAAGCTGGTGCAGCATAAAAAGATCAAACAGTATGATTAGACTGGCTGTGTAATAACAAAGAACAATATAAGCCAGGAGGTCGTCACTCAGCTCTTATTCACAGTTTGCGACGCAATGATTTTAAAACATGCTGACATTTTTCCCTTTGCATTACAAAGAGATGTAACAGCTGCAATAAGCAGCAGTTGTTTGTCATTTTGGATCATACAGAAAAGTTACAGCCACTATGTCTGCTTTCAGATATGGCTGCAGGGCTTACCCTGCGTGTTGTCAGTACTGCAGGACATGTTTCACAGAGATGTGTTTCTGTAACCGTGCAGAGGTTACACTGGATATAAACTACAGGTTTGCAGCACAAACTCTTTAACCACAGGCCCTGGATCAACTCCAGTTTTTTTTTAATTTTGTGTTGTAGTAGAGGAAGGATGTGCTGGTTAGACTCATGTACATTTCTGCTTTTGGGCTTCCTGTTGACATATCACATCAGTTTCCTGTGCTTGCCAAGTACCTCGCTGAGGCGGGACACCTAAGTGAAGTTAACACTGATTTTTTGGACAGCACATCTGAGCGCGCCAAGCCCCCCAACCCACCCAAATCGGTCATGCTTGTAAACAGGAGGAACACTTTATTAATTTCTATATGATGATGACAGTTATCGCTGTTACTTTCATTCTTACGATAATGAACTACCAAATCTGACAGTTTTACTGTACTATTAATTTAGTACTGCAGTCCAGACTGGGAAGAACACAGTAAAAGTGGAAGTAGGCAACATGTTTTTGGCATTATTGGGGAAAAAGATTGACGTATTATTGTAATTAAAGTGTTCCATGAGGGGACTACACTTGTGTGATGGGATTTTTTTTTTTTTTCTCAGATTTAAATAGGGGAGAAGTAAAAAGGGGAAAAAGTATACATATGAAATAGGATGTGGTGTTAAAATGAGTCACAGTGCATTTACAGAAACAGGGATGTGCTTTAGACTCAGTATTTACTTGGCAATGTGATTTTAATTCTTCACGGCATCCCTCAGAGATTTTGGTCCACGTTGACACGACAGCATCACACAGTTGCTGCAGATTTGTCAGATTCTCAGGTAGGCTGTGGGCTTCGAATGCTCATTTGGTACTAAAGGGCCCAAGGAAATATCACCTGCACCATTACACCACCACCAGCAGCCTGAACTGCTGATACAAGGCAGGATGGATCCATGCTTTGTTGTCTACACCTACTGTCCAAGTGTGGTTCCAATTTTCTGTTGCTCAGTTTTGGTGAGCCTCAGTTTCCTGTTCTAAGATGACAGTGAGTGGCACCCAGTGTGGTCTTCCGCTGCTGTAGGCCATCTGCCTCAAGGTTTGACATGTTGCGCATTCAGAGATGCTCTTCTGCATACCTTTGTTCTTATGTGTCCTCAGGCCATTCTCCTCTGACATTAACAGGGCATTTTTGCACAGAGAACTGCTGCTCGCTGGATATTTTTCTTTTTCGAATCATTCTCTGTAAACCCTAAAGATGGTTGTGTGGGAAAATCCTAGCAGGTCATTAGACCAGCACCAACAATAATAACCATAATTACTGTAATCAAATCATTTTTTCCTTTTGAGGCTCCCTTTGAACTCCAGCAGGTTATCTTGACCATATCTACATGCCTAAATTGTTTGACTTGATGCCCACTTACTGGCTTTCTAATTAAGTGGCCAGAGAGTGTCAGTGTATAATGCAAAAGCCCATAATTTATTTCCTTTATTTTTTTCATCACCTCACTAGTTATTTAATTTATTATTCATGTCTCTCATGACTTATCCATGGGCTAGAGTCGATATTTAATATTTAATTTATTGCACGTTGGCAGCTTTACTTATAATTCTGTCACACATGGTCGGCCACAGAGGCCTCAATCTATCATAAAGGCCACTGTAAGGGTAGCCAAAAACCTGTTCCTAATGAAACGATGGGTAAATTAAATGAGGCGGCTTTAACCTCCTCTAAATCCCGCACTGTGATTAAATTTCCCCGGTGGGCTTTTACTGAGAGCATACAAATCGATAAGGTAAAGTAATTCTTGCCTCCGGTGCAACTGCTTTGCTTCGCTCGGCTTCGCTTATGTCGACGGAATTGCCCTTTAACAAGTCCACCAATCAGAATCGTCCAAGCAGATGCGTTGTAGAATTGAGAGCTGTGCTCGTCCAATCAGCGCCCAGCTTTCTCTGCCAGCCTGCGCTCGTATAGTCTGTCCCCCCCCCTCTCTCTCTCGCTCTCTGTATGAATGTTAGATACAGCTCGACTTCTCACGAAGTTAGGAAATGGTGTAGACACCACGGCGGTGACCTTCGCCCATAGATGAGAGTAAACACCGATGTGTGTGTGTTGAGAAGGTGGGAGGGGGGCAGAGCAGCTGTCTGCCTCTGGCTTTCTGGGTTAAGGTCCATGTGTGTGTTTCTTCTTCGTATTTCGGCTGGTGAGTGAACACCATTTTTTTTTCTTTTTCACGGTTAAGACATTTCCAGCTAGGATAGCTACCTAAATGGAACCGAATTAGCCCATCCATACCAGGTGGAGGCGGTGAAAACGCGCCGTGACAGGCTTTCTGTCGGGTATGTAGAGCCGTAGGTGTCCACGGTGTGTGTGTGTGAACGCCAGCGGGGCACTGACTCACTCACCTGGCGGCTTTTTTGCCTTCCTGCTTCGGGGTGCAGGTAGACCAGATGTTTGTGGCTGCTGGGCCTGCGCTCTGCTGCCGTGCAGTAATCCTATTTATACAAGCACGCGCACTGCAGTGACAGCGTTGACCTGTTTAAAATACACCCACCAGCAGCCAGCTGGATCAACATATTTTTGTGCAACTCGGCAAAAAAAACAAACAAAAAAAAAAATAGAGAGAGCCTCAATTCAGGATGAAGCAGCTGCAACTCAACATCAGCCTTTAAGACCGTCATTTCACATTTGTTGACACCGAGAGAAAACAATGCAGCACAGAGTAGGAGGGCACATCCTTACAAACTAAATGTGGGGCAAAGAATATGTTTTGTGTGACAGTAAGGACTATTTCCTTACTAAAGCTAGGGTTAACATGGCATTTTATATGGCAGGATAAATGTCTGCCAGATATAGGACGGATATACTGTGATTTAGTAGACTTTGTACACTTCTTCCTTGTTTAATGACAGTAAAACTGTTATTTCAGCTGCTTTTCTGTCAGCTAATCATTTTGGGTTTCAGAAGGGATGTACCCATAGATTAGCTCATTACTTTTAGAGCCACATGTTTCCTGCCAGAGACACACATTGGACACCTTATTGGGCACATCTTTCTAGTACTTGGTTGGACCCCCGTTTGGTTTAAAACTGCGTTGATTTTTCATAGCACAGATTCAATGAAGCGCTGGAAACAATCCTCAGAGATTTTGGTCGTTATTGACATGATAGTATTTTTTGGCTGCACGTCCATGATGCAAATTTCCTGTTCCCTTACAAAGGTGCTCTACTGCATTGAGATCCGGTGACTGTGGAGGACATTCGAGTACAGTGAAATCATTGTCATGTTCAGGGAACCAGAAAGTGTTGCTTTCTGTTGGAAATAGCCATCAAAAGCAAAGAGCGCAGTGCAGTCATAAAGAGATAGGCATGGTCAGCAGTAATACTCAGGTAGGCTGTGGTGTTTATATGATGCTCAGTTGGTAAGAAAATATCCCCAACATTATTACACCAGCACCAGCCTGAACTGTCAATACAAAGCAGGATGGATGCTTTCATGAACATGCTTTTATATTGTTTACAACAGATTCTGACCCTACCGTCACAGAAGGCAACATTTTTCTAGTGTTCTGTTGTCCAGTTTTGGTGAGCCTGTGTCCACTTTAGCCTCAGCTTTTTCTCACAGAGAACTGCCGCTCACTGGGTATTTTCTCTTTTCTCTTTTATTTTTGGACCCTTCACTGTAAACACTAGAGATGATTGTGTTCAGAAACAGCCCAGTAGATCAGCAGTTTCTGAAATACTCAGATCAGCCTGTCTGGTAACAACATCCAACTGAGTCACTGCCATGTGTTTGGATGATTAGATATTTGTGTTAACAAGCAGTTGAACAGGTGTGCCTAACAAAGTGTGTGGTGAGAGTGTGTTCACTGTTGTAAACCGGAAGCAGTCAGTGTGTAAGAACAGGTGAGCGGGGCTAAAAATTCAAACACAGTTAATAAATGAGGAATAAAACAAATATAGTGACCTGAGATAAGCATTCACTTCACTGAGGAAAGCCTGTCATTACAGTAAAGAGTATAAATAAAGCAAACATAAAAACAAATAAACATGGACATTCAGCAGTGAGAACTGCAAACTGAGAGTCTCTTCACTGAAACTTTTAAACATAACTGTCAAGATTTTTATCTTTGGCAGGAAGTCAGTTTATATATTTGTTTGGAGGTTTCGCGACAGTCTTCTGCTCAAAGGTGTCAAAAGTGTTGCTTTCTTGCAACCCACCTGAACTGCAGAGTCTGCAGATGGACTGTGATCACAGTTCATAGTTTTCCTCTTATTATTTTAGGTTTGTTTGTGAAAGGGCAGTTTTCAGTTTTTTTTATGTTATCTTTGCAGAAACCAATTTAACTTTTTTTTTTTAAACCCGTGCTTAGCCATGCAGAAAGGTTTGCCTTAGATATTTGTTATTGGTTCCACTGAAATGCAGTAAAGGAGAACTGACTTTTGTTTGTGGATTACTAAGCATTAAAAAATATACAAGTTAAATGTTCCTAGTGTTTCGCTCCCTCTAAAAATACAATTTTCAGCACTTTGAGTGCCCTCAAATAATCGGAAACTAATGTTTCTCATTTGAGAGGATTTCCTCCCCTTCTTTGTTTCAACTGAACCTGTATGTAAAGACAAAAACTATCCATGCATGTCTGTTTAACTGGCAATGGAAGTACTAAAACACTGGAGTGTTTAAATCGGAAAATACGCTTCTTTTTCTGTAACATGTCTGATCCAGGCTTTTAAATCTGTTGAGGAAAGGGTGGCGAAAAAAGCATCAAGGCTCAGTACTTTGCCCTAATTCTCTGATGGCTCCAAGTGGCTTAATATCTGCAAATTAAATTAGAATTACATGTAAAAATCATTCGGGTGCTACTAGACTTAGCATGGTTTAAGACAGACAGCACCAAACCATCATAGCCCAACCCCGATGTCCTCATCTCCAGCTGTTTTTACTTTTAGTTTCGCCAGAGAGAACATTTTTTCATGCAGTTTCATCCAACCCACAGAGGGTACTGCTCCCCCACATGGCATCCAGATGTTTAGGATCCCTCCACACCCAGATAGAACAAGCAAGATGCCAAAATGCCCCTGAGAAATGGAGAAATATTTCAGATACACTTTAGCAAGATTCTGCAGTTTCAGTTGCTTTAATTCGAGCATTTACTTAAGTCAGTAGTGGCTCAGTGCTTTATACACGCTTTGCTGTTTTTGAGTGGCAATAAGAGGAATTAGACACCGACTTGTGAAAGTCCTCGTATGCACATTGCAGAAGATAAATGGGGAAGTTGCTGGATGTCTGAATTGGTCAATAGTAATATGAGCTTTAACAAATTGGTTTGCATTTCAGTGTGGCAGAAACTGTCAGTGAGAATAAAAGCATGAGGGAGCTGTAATTAGTGGCTTCAGAAACATTGCCTGAAAGTGTGTCTGCGTTGCGTGCCGCAGTGAACTTTGATATGGCTTTAGCAGTCGGCGGCTCCCCGGAGGAGTGATGCAAAATAGATGCTTTGAGGAGAAAAACTGGATGCATTTCAGCTCCTCTGAAAGCCCGCGCGTGTGTGTGTGTGCAAGTGTTCTTGGCAAAAACGACGGCCACCATTCGCACACTGCTAGCAGATGATAACTCACTCACTCTGGGCTAATGTTGAGAGTTATTTATTGGAAATTTGTAACGTGATAATCATGCTTTTTAATACTCAGAGGCTGGAAAATGAGGCTGAGAAACTACTCTAATAGTGATGTGCTTTACCGACATTGAGAAACAGAGTCTCTCTGGTTATGAGCTGATCCTTGTGCAGCTTTTTCTGAGTTTTATTACATGTTCCTCTCTTGTCTTAGGTAGGAACCATGGATAAAACGCATAGCTGGTTGTGGAGTGCGACACGCCTGGATCCTGCTCACCGATAACGGGGCCAAAGAGCTGTAAAAGAGTGAGGAGCCTTCCCAGACACCACCCTCCAGGATTTCTTCAGGATCACTTCCAGCACTCATCCTAACAACCTGACTGTGTGGCTAAGTCAAACTGACCTGGCTGTATTAACGTGAGTCCCGCCACCGGTCTCCTCAGCTGCCCCTGAATTAATTTTATGTCCTCCTAACTCCCAAATACACACCTCCCCAACAATGAGGAGCACCAGATCGAACCTGCTGCTGGGCTGCGTGCTCCTCTGCTCCGCCTCCCTTCTCTACCTGGGGATGAGCGGGGTAGACTGCCCTCCGAAAAGCCATCGGCGCCGATGGATGGAGCTCACTCTGGGCTCAGGCAATCAGAGCTTGTCCCTGGCTGATCACTTCCCAGAAGACACACCCATCATCTTCATCGGGGGCTTCCCCAGGAGCGGCACGACGCTGATGCGCGTCATGCTGGACGCCCACAATGCCGTGCGGTGTGGGGAAGAGACCCGAGTGATTCCCCGCCTCTTGACCATGAGGGCCACGTGGAGCCGCTCAGTGAAGGAGAGAATACGACTGGATGAGGCCGGCGTCACTGACCACGTGTTGGACTCAGCTGTGCGAGCGTTCCTGTTGGAGGTGGGTTTCTCAGGCTGCTTTGGCAATCCTGAAACACATTTGCATGTTTTTTAATGGTGAAGAAGAGTGTGTGAGAGAGACAGGGTCACATGTTTGTATTCACATGTATAGCCCAATAAATCCCCAGAGAAATGCTAATATTGAAGGACAAATATCCATATTTTTGAAGCTGTAGTTCATCTTTTAGTTCCTCAGCACTGAAAATCTTTAGCTTGCCCAGATTAACCTGCAGGATATTGTAAAAAGTTCCCTTTTTTTGCTTTAATTCAGCTCGATTTTAGTTATATAGGACCATTTTACAGCAACAGCAGTCTCAACCTGCTTTATGTGGTGAGTTAGAGAGAGAAAGAGAGAGGAAACCTAACAGTCAGATATGAATTCTGCAGCAGAACCAGGCTCAGGGAGGAGCAGACATCTGTCACAGTTGGTATAGGGTGAGATGAAATAGAAAACACCTTATTGTTTAATAGAATAATACAGCAGCTAGTCGCCATTAAGCGCGATTTACACTTCTGCTAGGAATCTTTGTAGAGCTGCGACGCAACCTAAAGAAGTGGCTGACGTTGTTGCCTGCATTTATGTTTGAGCTGGTGCATTACGTATTAATTACCTCGTGGCTGTGTTTCATATGTGGTGCCAGCCGATAGAAACAAATAAAATGTCCTGTGTCCGCACTCTTTGTTGTGGTCAATTTCTTTTCGTGGACAAACATATTTGTCCTTCAAATTTTTTCAACTTCAAGTTTTTTGATGATGAGATTCATTCCAATAGTTTCAACAATCTGCCTCCAGGGGTTTGCTGACATTTGTGAGTCCTTATCTTGATGCAATTATTATTATTCCTTATACTGAGATGATGATAATTGACTTTATTCGGGGTGTGTGTTCCAGGTGATAGTTGGTCACGGGGAGCCTGCGCCTCGCCTTTGCAACAAGGACCCGTTTGCACTGAAGTCTCTGTCTTATTTGGCTCACATCTTCCCGAAAGCAAAGTTTGTGCTCATGCTACGAGATGGACGGGCAACCGTGCACTCAATGATATCACGCAAGGTGCGTTTGGCCTGTTTTCTCCTTCATGCTACAGTGTCCTCTCAGGCTGGCTGTTCGAGCAGCCACGAGATGCAAAAAAAAACATGCCATCTCCCTGGGTTTTCTCTGTTGTGATTCCCGTGGTGACGTTCACGCTCTGCCTCATTTCACAGGTCACCATCTCTGGTTTTGACCTGACCAGCTACAGGGACTGCCTGACAAAGTGGAGCAGTGCGGTGGAGACCATGTTCAGCCAGTGCCAGGCAGTCGGATACGCTAGGTGTCAGCCCGTCCGCTATGAGCAGCTTGTCCTCCACCCAGAGGAGGAAATGAGGAAGTTGCTGCACTTTCTGGATTTGCAGTGGGACCCATCAGTGCTGCACCATGAAGAGCTGATTGGAAAGGCTGGTGGCGTGTCTCTATCAAAGTGAGTATATGAAATATGTGCTAGCTTTAGTGATACTTATCTGTTTAGATAGTTTGTTTCATGTTATAAAGTTTTCAGATGGGCCGTCCTTTATATATCTGCCTTTGATACTTTTTTCGAGTGTCTTTTCAAATGAAAGCTTCTGTTGTGCCAAAAGTTTTAAATGCGGGTATCTCAAAATCTCACCATAATAAACAGCACACCACACTGAAACTCTCCACATGATAAGATACCCACAGTGGTTTATTTTTAACCTGTAAAAGTAGCTCCTAATGTATTTGCATGCAATGTGTGAATGCACTGAAGAAGTTTAGCAAGTTGTGCTAGCCTACATTTCAATCATGACATGGTTTTTAATGCACATGCATACTTTGCATTTTGGCCTGCATTTCTGTTTAGAAATGATTTTATTTCTGGTAAGTGTAGAAAATAGTTTAACAGAAGTTTCTGTTTGTTGTTTACACTTTTATCAGGCTGACAAAAAGATTCAAAGGGAAATTAAACCAGTGTTTAAGTGCCTAGAAATGCCCTATTCAAACAGTGCTATAGCATAGATGTTATCCAATTTCGAGGAGAAGTTTGAATTTTATTTATACAGCAACAAATTACAATCATGACCCCCTGTGAGCCAAAACTAGGGAGTGATGGGAAGGAGAAACCTCCTCAGCCATCGGCCTCTACCAGTTTGGGCGGGGTGTGTGTGTGGGGGGGGTAGACGAGAAAAAATAAAAAAGAGCACAGGGAGATGGGGCTAAATACAAATTATGTAATGATCTGCTGGATCAGCCTTGCAGCCTGGTTGCATCAGGGAGCAAACCCCCCACTCCCTCGTGTTGTGGGAGGATGTAAGAGGGTATGTTCTGTTGAGTTGTGGTGTACGCTAATGCTAAACATACACCCTAGCTGGAAGGCTTATCTCCTGACATCCATCTTTCTCACAGCAGAGGTCATCGCACTTAATGCCGCCTTCCAGGTAGCTCTGAACTGAGATGTCATTTGAGTGCAGGACAGTGAGTGAAAACGGGATTTGCTTTGCTTCTTAGTGAGGTTGAGCGATTCGTGCATCACTAGCAAGAGAGCACAATACTTGTTTTCACACTTAAAAACACCGCTGCAAACACGTACATGAATAGAGCCTGATCAGTGATCAAAAATGCACAACAGTGACAGTACAGATTAAAGTTTTACTACTGGTTGTGTGCGCTGCTGCCATCATGAATTCTTGGCGTTCTTCCAGCTTTCCTAGTTGGAAATCCAGAAGGGAAGTAGGAGGCGTTTTAGATGAAATTTAGACTGAGAACTCGGTGGTGCAGTGGTGAGCATTTTTGCCTCGCAGCAAGAAGGTCCATGTTCAAATGTTCTCCCCGCGTCTGCAGGGTTTTCTCCGAGTAATCTGGCTTCCTCACAGTCCAAGGATATGCAGTCAGTGGGGTTAGCTTGGCTGGTAATTCTAAAATTGCACATAGGTGTGAACATGAGTGTGAATGGTTGTCTGTCACTGTATGTTAGTTTTGTGACAGACTGCTTGCCCGGTCTCGCCTTATGGTAGGTAGGATAAACTCCAGCCCCCTACCCCACACATACAAACCTGAATTGAAGCAGAAGAAAATGGATGAAACTGTGTGTGATGTTACGCACTATAAGTTCCTGCTATTGTTGAGAAGTTGTAACGTTCTTTGCTGGATTTAGTGCCTTTGGACAGAGCGTTGTCTTGCCCCCTCTCTACTCTGTTCAGAGCACCCAGATAGACAAAGTGAGCCGTTGCCCCTTGTGGGAGGAGTAGTATGCTGAATACTCAGTTTATACAGCCATTTGCAGCTGCGTTTAAATGTGACTGAGTTTTGACACCTTTCTTTTGTTTTGCTTCTTGTTTGTCTTCTGTTTTTCTGTATTTTCCTGCTGCATTTGACACCTCTTAGTTTCACAGCACTTTGTTCAACCCTTGTTGATTTTAAAAGTCCCTGATTCACTCGACTTATTCAAAACTGAACTAACTCAACAGTGAGGTTTCCCAATTTTACTAGTTTTGCAAAATTTGATGTTTCACAACTTGAAAAAACCAAAAGTGATTTAGTTGTTTCAGAAACTTGCACAAGTAGACAAAGTGAAAATCAGACCGTCAAAGTTGAGTCAGGAGTAACCCCACACGTTTTCAGGCAGTCTCTGCTGGAGGATGGCGAAAACGCTGCAATGCGCCATATCCCATCTTGAGGAGGTGTAGGGAAGTTATTTAATTGGTTTGCATGAAAGAAACTGATTTGCTAAATATGCAGTTAGCTTGCAGCTAACAGGCTGTGTTCCTGTTGTTATTGTTAGGCCATATACGTGGTGCACATGCATGATGCTGAATTTAAACTGTTTACTTATCCTGTGAATTCACGCCCCTGGCTTTGAGGGGCAGCTGTATTTCAGGATAGAAGGTGTTGTTTATTTCAGGCTTCTGAAAGGCAGCTGTGATTCCCACTTCTCACACATCTCGCTCACACACTCCGTGTGATGGCCAGATTTTTGCTTACTCATCTTTGATATTTATTCAGTAACTGTATATGAACATATAAAGGTTTCATTGTGATAAAACACAGAGCAAACCATTAGTAAAAGTAAATGTTCTTACACTGCACCATGTCTGCAGCTTCATTGAACGATAGGGCCTTCTCAGATGTGCTTATGGTAAATAAGCAGCACAGCTTGAAGGTTAAATGATGGTCCAAGATTATGAAAGGCACTAGTTGGACTGTTTACTCTGCAGCGCTGCCAACACTTATGTCTGTCCTCATTAACAACAGTGCAATTAAAATAGAGTCTTCTATAATGTAATTAATAGGTTCTTTTATATGGCAGCATTTTTCTTCATGTTATCCATTTCCATATGATAGTACTGCATCTGCATTAGTGAGAGGTAAAGTGAAACTGTTGCACCTGGAAAAAAATTAGATTTTTACTCATTCTGTCTGCACCGAGGGTTTAAAGTGCGGAGTGATCTTAGCTAATTCACTCTGGGATCCTCCTCAGTCCTGCAGGTTTAGTATGTTTTGTATTCTAACAGATTTTCTCTGTTTCTTAAGATGACAGTGACAGATGCAGCAGGGTGCACAACGGTGTGAAAATATGTGTGAAGAATGATATGTGTGAGGTGTTCACTCAAAACAAAAGTCTTAAACCACAGGAAGTCACATGACTGTGAGACCTTCATGTCTTCTAAAGTTGAAACTCATTTGTTTTCTCATGTAATGTGACATTTAACAAAAAAATCACTTTACGTTCAGGTTTATGTTTTTGTGTTTATTTTTATTATTGATTAATACATTTATATTATTATAAAAAACTACTGCAAATTTCTTTTTCCCCTCTAACAGTTTCAGGTTTAGTCTTAAGGGAATTTCACCGTGTGCGACTGACCTTGTGGGTTTTATCTCAGATGTTTCGTTCTCATGTAAAACAGGACTGTAAGCAGTAAGCATGAGTCTAAAAATGCAACTCAAAACAGGCAACTTAAAGACTTGCAAACTCACCATGAGAAAAAAAAATACTGATCATGTCCTTAAAATCAGCCAAACCTTTCAGGGGCAAGTAAAGGTTACAGGACTCCCACAGAAAGACTTTTTAATTTGTGTTGCTCCACTTGTTTGTTGTGCCTCAAGTAGAGCATTTCTCTGCAGGCCAGAAGCTCGGGGGATTTGGTGGGAGTCTGGCTGCTAAACCCAAACCTGGCACGAATTTGGAGGAATTAGGCCACATTCTGAGAGAATTAGCACCCTCACTTTGAGAAGTTATGCAACGGCCGGCGCAGTGTTAGTCACCCAAATGATTAAAGTTAAAGTAGGAAATGTGGCCAAAACAGGGTGCACACATTAATTAAATCAGAGGGAGTTATATGGACAATTTAAAATGACTAGTTTCCTCCAATTTACTCTCTGTTCTCGTCTGCAATTCTTTGTGACACTCTTTATTATTTTCTGTCGATAGACAAAATAAAAGCAAATTAACAACAAAATTAAAAATACAGTAAAGAACTAAACTGTTTTATTCTTGCCAATAATGATTATGACACAAATGCACACAGAAAAAATACATTTATTTTATTCTTTAATTAATTTGCTTTATTTTGGTATTTAACCCTTTTATTTATCTTTCTTTGGTGGCCAATAACTTAGGAATCATTATTTCCCATTGAGGCTGCTGTGAAGGGTCACACCCATGAGCTTGCAAAGAGACCAGATGAATGAATAGAACTAATTTCTCTTCGTATAAAACTTTCACACTCACACACATGACGTGGGCGTTTGGCTCCCTGCAGGGTGGAGCGTTCAACAGATCAGGTGATGAAGCCGGTGAACACGGAGGCACTCTCCAAGTGGGTGGGGCAGATTCCCCCTGACGTGGTCAACGACATGGCTGAAATTGCTCCCATGCTGGCTCGCCTGGGCTACAACCCCCATGCCAACCCTCCCGACTACACAAAAACGGAGCCCCTGGCGCCTGAGTTCAACCTCTCACATGTGAGTTTAATGGTCTAAACGTATTAAAAGTGCATGGTTTTTGCCACTTAGACATCCAAACTCTAACATGAATAATTTACCATATGAAACAGTGGATTCCGTTTGCCAGAGTTTACAGTGGAGGAG
>VUQG01028478.1:0-26962 GCA_015106755.1 Etia nguti | reverse complement strand
TTGGCTGGAAGAAGAAGAAAAAAAAAAAAAAAAAAAAAAAAAAAAAAAAAAAACTTGGACTAACCTGTGTGCCAGACATACTGGACCCATACGTAGGTGCTGGCAGCAAAAAACAGCCATTGGACGGGGATGAAAAGGAGGCATATGATGTCTGATGTAAACGCAACACACACAAAGAAGACAGAGAATGCCTAAAAAGCGTGGGAGAGAAAAAGATGGAGATATTAGAGGTTTCATCTTCCAGCGTGCATTCATACTGAGTGGAAGGAGCGGTGCGTTCAGGGTCATTACAACTAAGCTCTTACCAGCCCCTGATATCTGAAGGAGTCGTAGACACTTCGAATGAAAAGCCAAAAGGGCCACAGATACTCAAAGCGGAACTCGAGCACAAAGTCAGCCAGCAGGACCAACACCCACACTACCAGGAACTTCAGGTACAGGAACGTGCTGTGGAGAGGAGACAAAGGAAAGCACAGGGGAAAAAAGAAGGTGAACAGACAGATGAAAAAAGGAGATAAAGAGGAGCCACTACAGAAGGCTTATTGTGGATTTAGATACAGTTTAATGACAGTCATGTGGGCCTCGGGTTTATGCAACAGTCTAATGTGTTTATAGGAACCAGGTTTCCAGTGCGACCTGCAGTGCTAGCTCTAGATTTGAAGGCAGATTTTGCAAAAGTAGGAACAATCCTGTCTCAGAATGATGCCGAAAAACTGGTCCATGCATTTGTTACTTCTGGGCTCAACTTTTTGTAGTTTATTATCCGGTTGTCCTAAAAGCTCCCTGAACCATCCTAGGTATACTCTATAAGCTCCTGGGGCTGAATGCTTCTCCTCTGCACTCGTTGTGTTTATACCAAACTATTGCATGGCACAGACGTTTGTTTCTCTGTCCCACAGTGTCCCCAGCCAATTTTGGGGGTTAGTGTTCCTAACGGCTGCCCCTTCCTGAGCCTGACTCTGCCAAAGGTCTCTTTGTCTTAAAAGGGAGTTCTTCCTCCCCACCATCACCAAGCGCTTTCTGAGGATCACCTCGTCCCTGGGGTGTCTAACATTGTAGCAAGGCTGACTAAGCTTCTCACTTTATGATGGGGCTGCACAGCATTTTGTGTGAACAGAACAGAAGCTTAAATAACACTAAACAGCATTTTTGAGTGAACATGTGACTTTCAGGTCTACTGCAGAAGACCACAAAAACTTTAAGCATAAAGCTTCCGTTTATGCTTTTATTAAGTTAGTTGATGAAGGATGTGGGAAAGTTCCACACAAATGGAGCTTATTTATCTTTCCCACTATAAAAGCCAAAAATATTTAATTTCACATAAAAAAATTTAACATAATAATTACCCAAATACCACTAACAAAAAAAAGTGAAGCAGAGAGCGCTGAGGCATACAGTTATTACCAACAGTAAAAGATCAGAACAATGTTGAAACCATCCAAACACCTTTAGGGGCAAAACAGTATGTACAGAGTTTCATGTGTGGACATGCTAGCTTGCTGCACAGCTGTTCTGGTCTGCCATCTATCAGTCTATAGGAAAGGCCATGCTATTTTGAAATTGCGAGCCGTGCTTGAATCATGTGTGGCTTTTACCGGTCCGGGTTCGGGGACTCGTTTTGTTTGCTGCTGACGGTTTCCACTGACGTGTTTAAAATTTAGCCCCCTGTGTCTGGAAGACAAAGCACAGGTGAGAACCCGTTCCACTTCAAAACGAGCGCCTCTGACATTGCTGCTGTCATCTCGAGCACGAGCAGGATTCCCCCCCCCCCACGACTTCACGGTTTTGTTTTTGTTTGGTTTTTTTTTTGTTTGTTTTCGTTGGGGTTTTTTTTGTTGTTGTTGGGTTTTTTTTGTCAAGCGGATTGTCCGCTGAACGCAATTTGCATTATTCTTTTACATTTAACCCGAATTTGAATTTAACTGCCTAGCCGTGTAAACGATGCCACACTAGGCCTATAATTATGACAATAAGCGGGCATGTTCATTCAGCTCGAGAACAATGCTAAGCGTCAATGCGCTTCAATATGAACATGAGCAGAGACTGGCCGCCTTGTCTTGACATATGCAACGAGGCGCCATTGTTATACAATAACGTCCCCCCCGGCCCCCTTTTTTGTACCTGCTATATATACCCTCGGTGATTCGGTTCCGTTTTAACGGCCGTCGGAGTTTGCTGCAGTCCGCATTGCGCCGCTTCATCATCCCCCTGTTGATTCACTTGTGATATCGGTCTGGTAACTGTGACTGGAAACGTCATTCGCTCATTCTAATATTCACACTTCTTCAATTATCCACCATTGTTGTTGTTTTATGCACATGAAACAAAGAAATAAATAAAAACAGTCCGCGGAAGGCCCTCCCCTTTTCACGACACGGCGGCGTTGACTCGCTGACGTTTGACGTCACGACGCTGTCGGAGGCGTCCGAAACATGGCCGCTCCCAGCTAGTCGAGGCGACTCGCTCATTTTTCGCTCTTTACTTGTCGTTTTTGAACGGTAAGTGTCGCGATAAAACTTTGGGGCGTTGCTCTTTTGGATTTGTTGCCAGGTTTAATCGTGTTTTAAGTAGAGCGAGCTGTTTATTGCAATTTTTTTGTGGTAAAACGCGTCCATGCGTGTTCAACCACGTTTGTTTTGGAAGGGTTGCCCGGGTATTTAAGCACATTTTTTTGATTTCTCTGAAGAACGGTAGTAAGAAAAGTTGTTTCTAATCTCTGTTTAGTTAAGGAGGTAATTTCGATAAAGCAGTATGTGGTGTATTTAATTTAATGTTATTTATTTCTGGTGTAGGAGGACTTTAGTAACAAGCTTCTTCTCAAGGGAAGTCACGCCACTCTGCCACAGAGGAAAGTTGTTTTGAAGGATGAGCTAAAAACTTACTTTACTTTCGGTGGTTACTTGGACATAAAACGGCATCTATCTAATCTGATAAATCAACTTAAAGTGTGTCACAATTGCCCCAGAATAATGTTTTTAACCCCACCCTTCACCTCCTAAACTTTGGTGTTTTGGAAAGCTCCCATAGATTTCAAGTCCGGATTCTTTGAGTGCCATGCCTCTCCTTTAAAGCCAATTAAAGGTGAAATGTGTAAAATCCCACCCTAGCCGTTAGTAGATTGTAACTAAGCTGGCCGCTGTAGGACAAACATACCACCAAATTCTCATACGAGTGAAGATGTATTCAAACTGTTTGTTAGAGAAAAAGTGTGACTCTTATGACACTGAAGCATAACGTTAGCTGGTTATAACCAGCTGTTCTTGTTGTTTAGCTGACCTGTTGTCAGCTGTGAGTAAATGGGGGGAGGGGGGAGGGGTGCATGACTAATCTGCTGATCAATAACTAATTGCAACAATACCTGGAATAAATGAACATTTTTGTGCATACTTTCATGTCTTAGTGCACTGACTTCGGTTCAGAGGGTTGAGGTGAGGAGGAAGAGGATGAAACATAGGAATGATCATCTGACGGTGCAGACACTAATTTAAAAACAAGAGTTCAGCTCAGCCACTGTATTCAAGATGGCGAGACAACATGGCAGCTTCCACAAGTCGGCAGCCGGTCCTTTGCGTTTTTAATAAATTAATTCTAAGTTTATGAGAATGCATCTGTTTGTTGGAGGATGTAATAGCAATCAAATCGATGTATATTTATGATTACATTTACATTTCTATATTAAATAACCTCAAATATCAATGGACTTCACTTTTTTATGACGGTTTGCATTCTGGTTACTTAATTAGAATAAAAAAAAGAAATGATTATTTCGCCCTCATGTGACTTCTTTCTTTTGCACCATTGCTAGTGCTGCACTGTTTGCTCTTATTGTAGTATATGGATTTATTTTTCAACAGATGATGCTGCACAAAATGGAGAAATTGGTGCCGTCCGCCAAGGACGAAGAGAAGGAGACAGTGGGAGAGAAAGCTGAAGATGAGCAAGAAGAAACAGAAGAGGAAGAAGAAGGAAGTGAAAGGGAGGAAGATGAGGAAAAGGAGGAGCAGGGAAAGAATCCATTACCTGGTCAGGGTGAGGAGAAAAAGGAGGCAGATGTGCTGAACCTCAACAACGAGGTGGTGAAGATGAGGAAGGAGGTGAAGAGGGTCAGGGCATTGATCATAAGGAAGCTGACGCGTCAGATTGGTGCGCTGAAGAAGAAGAAGGGGAACGACACCGAGATGGAGAGGAATCAGAGGAGAGCCACGAGACTGCTGGAAGAGATCCACGCCATGAAGAACCTCGCACCCGATCAGGTGGGCTTGTTGTCCTCTCAGCAAATCATTTCTGCACTGACTTCAAAGCCATTTCATTCTTTATCTTTTCATTTTCCAATATTTATTTCAACTTATCTACAGGTGACCAAGACCGCCTTACAGAAGAGTCTCAGCTTTGAGCAAGTGTGCAAGAACCCCAAGTCTGCCATATCTGATCGGGCCATCGCTCGCATCGCCACCCACCCTCAGTTCAGCAGGAAGATTGAGAACATCAAAGCTGCTGTAAAAACCTTCAAAGAGGAGCGGACGAAGAGCGGGAAGCGGGGAGGAAAGGAAAAAGTGCAAAATCAAGGAAAGGCGGTGGAAGGAAAGGTTACTCTGCAGTTACAAGAGAAAAAGGAGGGAAAAGAGGAGCTTAGGGAAAACAGCGAGGAGGAACATCTTAAAGAGAGTGAAGATGAAATTGTTGCTGAAGTCGGAGAAGAAACAGAGAAAGGTGGAACTTTTGATGTTCATGCACAGAAAAAGACAGAGCCTAAGAGTGTTAGAGCAGCATCAGGAAAAACTATTAACATAAAGGAGATTGTGAAAAATAAACCTCCAGTTAAAAAAGAGAAACCCATTATCCAGGCTGAGCCAGCTGAGGAAGAGAGCGATTTAGAGTCGTCAGGTGATGAAGAGAAAGAGTACTTTGATGACAGCACAGAGGAACGGTTCCACAAGCAGTCCTCGCAATCGGAGGAGAGCGACGATGATGATGGCTTCTTTGTAGGAAAAGTGAGCAAATTCAAGAAGAAAAAGAAAAATACAAAAGACGAAGGGACGGAGGAGGTGGCGGCAGATAAGAGAGCAGAGGCAGGAAGGGACTCGGTAGAGAACGTGAAGTCTTCGGACAAGCTCAAGAGTCAACTCGACGAGCTTGAATCTAGGCTGAAATCAAAAGCGACCAAGCTGGAGTCTCTCTTCTGTCCTTCTCTGGCTGGGACTAAGGCAGGTGTGGGTAGAGGTGCTGGCAGAGGGAGAGGTGGAGATAAATTTAGGAAACACAATAAAGATTTCAGTAAACAGCCCAAGTTCCAGAAGCCGGAGAAAAGTTCAGGGTCTAAGTACAGCAAGCCCTGCCCCGATGGCAAACACCCCGAGTCTGAGGACAAGGGCTTTGCTACCGCTGGCAGAGGAAGGGGACAAGGCAGAGGCGATGTCCTAAGGCAAAAGGATCACAGGGGTGGAGGTGTCTTTTCACATCGGGCACCACAGCAGGCACTGCATCCATCCTGGGAGGCCAGTAAGAGAAGGAAGGAGCAGCAAGGACAAATCCTGGCCTTCCAGGGGAAGAAGATCAAGTTTGATGATGATGACTGAAAGTTGTTGGCTGTTTGTGTAAAGTTTAAAGTTCAGGGATGATGTGTTGGAAGGTTTAAACTCCTTTTTCCTTCTGGTAATAGAGATTCTAAGATGTGACCTATTCTGTGATAGCTTTGTCAGTGGGCAGCAGTTTAAGCAGTGCATTCATTCTACGGCTGTACTATAGTAACAGGACAAATTTGAATGGAAGACACTGGGAAGCTTGTGTATTTGAACATGTACACAGTTCAGGTTTTCTGTCCTTTTGATTCCAGTGATGGTTTTGTGATGATGTGATCCACTGCAGCAATACCTGACTCTTTTTTTGTTTTTTTTTAATCCTTCATTATTAGACATGTTTTAATAATACAGTTGTAATCTTTACACAAGCATATTATGCCATTTTCTGCTGTAAAGTTTTTATCTGCAGTATTGTGTAAAAGTCTTGAGCCACCACTCGTTTCAATACATTTTCCTTCCAAAGAGACAGACTTGTAGTTTTTTTTTAAGTAGTTTTGAGCAGTAGTTTATCTTTGTACATTGGCTGCTTCTTCACCCATTTTCAGTCCAGTCCTTGTACCTGACCGTTTTATAGAGGAATGTACTTTTTCCTCTCTCTCTTTGTTAAGCTGCTTAACACTGATTTATGACTCATTCAATCATAAAAAAGATACCTAACTCAGTGTTCTGTCTACACAACTGAGTAAAGAACCAATTTTAAATTGTACCTTTATGCACTGTGTTACTTGCAGCCTGTCACAAAAAGATATCGTTTGTTCCCATTCCCTTCATCAAACCTACAAAAATTGCCAAAGGCAACACAATTTGAGATGAATAAAGTAGAATTGTTGGTATTTTTGCACCAACAAGGTGATTCCCAAAGCGCTATTAGCCAAAAGCCTGGCATATCTCAGCGAGTATGGACTGGCAAATCAAATTGTCATCAGTGTGTACAGATGGGGTCAGGAGAGAAGAAAAAGAAAAGTGCCATCAGATTTTGGTCCACCGTAAAATACCATCTGAAGGGCATGGTATTTTTATGGTGACAATACTCCCAACCACACTTCAAATGAAGTAAAAGCAAACCTGGATTAAAAAATAAATAAACCTCCAGTGGAACACCATCATGGCCTCCCCAGAGGCCAGACCTCAATATTATTGAAGCAGTGTGGGATCATTTTAACAAGAATGGAACAAAAGGCAACCAGTATCCAAAGAAGAGCTTTGAATGTCCTTCAAGAAGCCTGGAGAACTATTCCTAAGACTACTTAAAGAAATGACAAGAACGCTGACGTAAAAGAGTTCAGGCTGTTGAAGAATGATCATATCAAATACTAATTTTCTCTCTGCTCTGGCCTTCTAAAGAATCTAAAGAAATGGAGAATGACTCAAGAATTTTGCAAAGCACTGTAATTGCTTCATAAAAAAGTGATCAAAATCCAAAAGTAACTTTATTTATTTTACCAATCCGGGTAGTTGCCCTCTCTTTCGCTATTGGTTGCCTTTAGTTACGTCAGACGCAAACTGTTACGTGCATAGCCAATATCCTGTCTCGTGAAAATGTGGTTTAAAACGATACCGGGAAATCTGTGTTTCCAGCGAACAGCTTGAACACAGTATTTTAAAACCCCGCCAGGATGCTCAGTAGAAATGATGATAAGATAGCAGAGTGACTGTTTCTGCTTGACGGTAGAAGAAACGCTGGTTTCGTGTTCTCGGAGAGCCCAACAGGGGTGTAGATCCTAATAGGTCGGGGCCTTCTGTGTGGGAATCGCTGTGAAAGTGCAGTTCTTGGAGGTAAGCACCACGAAACCCCAGAGACCAGGGGAAAGTGAAGCTCGAAAAAGCCCGAATGTTTATATTTAGCACGGCCGTTTATAATTCAGAAAGGAAGGGCGGTATACCAGCTGATGTGGCATGTCTATATTATAAACGGAGACTGTTTTACGCAAGTGGCGAGAGACTTAAATACTTGGTTGTTTATCAGTTGAGGTTATTATCGGTCAGGCGCGTGCTGGTTAGCCAGGAAGTACCCTTTCAGAATAAAGGCTTGTCTTGAAAAAGTTGCATAGGTGTCCTTGCTGTATAAAAATCAGAGGATAACGTCTAAAATAAGAAACGGTAGTAAAAATAATTTTAGATGGTAAGATTTGGTAGAAGATGTAAGGTTTTTTGTTTACTTTCTGCTTATTTTATTATTATTTATTTTACACATTTTCTTCAAACTGGTTAAAAACACGACATAATATAGAATTTAATAGTCAATATAACATTCACTAGCTATAATGGATCACCTCATACTTTAGGTTTAATGCTATTTTCATAACGATGTCATATTTTAATTGAAGAAGTTCAACTTTTAAACTCGTGTGAGTAAAGACAACATGATTTTATTTAGAAGGGTGGACTGTGACCGTTCGCGAACATTTGCGTATTTCCGGTAGCTTTACGCTTGTTTTACTTTGAGCTAAGGCGTCATACCGCGCATGGTCGTGGACTTCGGGTAAATGTTGGACTTCGGGTGCCGTGTAATCTGAATGCACGCTTCAGCCGTCGAGTTTGTGTGAGGAAACACTGGTAAGGAGCCCGGTAGCGGGGTGCTGTTTATCATTGCCGCAAAACAACTACTGTTCAGGCCTGTGCTCAGCATGGGAGGGGGATGGGGAGTGTTCCTACTGTTAGCTCACACACACACACTGATGAGGGAAGCTAGCTTCATGCGAAGTCATTAGTGACAGCCTGAAATAACTAAAGCAATTAGTCCGTGAAGACAACATGAGTTTACTAGTTTATGCAGAGACGTGCTCACATTTTACAATTACATGGTTCTCAAGTAAAGGCAGTGGGCTAGTGAAAAGTTTATATTACTGCAAAAATGGCAGTCCTGTGACAAATTAGGGGAAAATAAATCCCAAGTTGCATGATATTGCAATATCAAGCAGTAATTTCTAACAAGTTGTGTTAAATATTTTCAGGCAAAGGGAAAAAGCTGGAGCTGGAAGACGGTGACCCTCCCCAGACCTCCAGGATGGAAGCAGTGCTGCCAGAGGTCCATCTGACAAACACCGGAGAAATGAGTAAGGCTGTGTGATGTAATAACTTGTGCTCTGGATTATCAGATGGAAGAACGTGCCCATTCCAAGGAAGAAATGGATAAAACCTCTCGGAAGCAGCTTTACAGTTTACAGGAGAGCAGAGTTGATGGATTATATTCTGTTCCAATAGCGTGTGTAGCAAAAACTTAAGTTAATAAGTTAATGGTGTCGAATGCTTTGATATTCTTCTCCTTCAAAAATGCACTAACTGGGCCACACTGCTTAATCACTCAGTTGAGGTGTTTGATTTAATCCCATGGCCACAGGTGTATAAAATCAAGCACTCAGTCATGCAGTCTGCGTTTGCCAACATTTGTGAAAGACTGGGTCATTCTCAAGAGCTTAGTGAATTTGAGGGTGGTACTGTAATAGGATTGGACTGTTCCAGAAAGTCCGTTCATGAACTTAGTCCTCTCCTAAATATTCCATGATCAGCTGTAGTAACTCAGCCTTGAAGTGTCAGACCACGTAAAGTTGCGGGGCAGTATGACAGATTGCTAAAGTACACACTGTGAAAAAGTCATTGCAAAGCTAGGCTGACTAAGTAACTGCAGAGTTTCAAAGGTCCTCTGGCATTAACATCAGGACAAAAAGTGTGCATCTCCTCCCGTGCTTGGTGATGTAAGGCTTGCATCAGACAGAGTGGTGTAAAGCGTTCACTGGACTCTGGAACTGCAACAAGTAGTCAGATTTTCTAATTCCAACATCAGTGTTTGACCTTATAAAAGCTCTGCTGGATCAGCAGGGCGAAAAGCCCCACACACACTCAATCTTGTAGCAGGCCTTCCCGAGAACATTAGAAGCTGCTATAGATGCAAAGGGCCACCAGATTCATCTTAATGCCTACATATTTAGAATGATATCTCCTGTAAGTCTAATGTGTAGGTTGCCCAAAACGTGTCACATAGTGTACAAGAAAGGTCTGGAAGCTTTTTGGTCATATTACCTGTCGGACAGTTGTGCCATTGGTGTACTGCAGAACTGTACAACCGCGGCCAACCGTGCCGAGTCGATCCGTGCCAAGTGGATCCGAGTAGGTAGTAATGGAAAAGGCGTCACAGACGCTCGCAAGGTGCAGCCATTACCAGCAAGAAAACATCTCAGTCTTCACCTGTCCGTTTAACCTCCAGGTCTCGGTTCCCTAACGTGCAAGCAGGAGAGGTCACGCTTCGATACGTCACTGGGGTTCTTGACCCGGAAGTTCGCCGAGCTCCTGCGGTGCTCCTCCGATGGGGTTTTGGATTTAAACGTAGTGTGTCGGGAACTCGGCGCCTCTAAGAGGCGCATCTATGATATCACAAACGTCCTCGAAGGGATCCAGCTCATCAAAAAGAAGTCTAAAAACCACATCCAGTGGTGGTAAGTATAAACTGAACCAGTAAGTGGCAAACACAGACTCATCTTATGCATAAATGTATGTTTAGTGGGGCAAAGGGGCTTTTTTTCTGCTCCTAATGCTCAGAAACATTTGATATCTTAAGTGTTGCTTTTTTCCGTGTTGACCCGGGTCTTTTTGAATGCTTGTGGACAGGGGCGGACAACTGAATGAAGACTATCATCCAGAGCTGAAGGCTCTTGGCGAGGAGGAGAGCAAGCTGGACGAGCTGATTCAAAGCTGTACGCAGCAGATGCATGAGCTGTATGAGGACCGCCACAGTCATAGATATCCTTTGTTAATTCACCTTCATTTCACTCTGCATTGTCACCCAGGAAATACTCTAAAGGCAGGTTTGTTTCACAGGTTTAATGGATAAAACTGCCAGGATTGAAATATTAGTGTTTGCAGTTAAAGTAACAGCACCAGGAACCCTGAGGTGTTCTGAAAGTCTTAATATGTCTGCCATTCAAACTGCTTTGACTCCATGAGACATGCAGGTGGCACTAGAGGTACATTTCTTTCTTTGTAAACTTTCAATGTTTAATAATGGCTGACCAGAGACAGTCTCTACTGTAGTGGTGTGTGTGCTGTTGGCATAAAGGAGGAATAGTTTGGTTTGTTGCAGTCAAGGAAAAATACTTGCTTTCAAAGTACAAACAATACCTGGAACTTATCAGTAATGACTCGGAACACAACCTCCTTGTGGTTAATAAAAAGCGGTGGTTGTCTGGTGATTGCCTTGAATTTATTTATTTTTTAATCAAATTTGATGGCCGATTCAAAGTAGTTGCAGCAACCAGCTGGTCCACAACGCCCGCTTTCAATTACAGGGTGATTGGTTGCCTGGTGGGAGGGCAGGTTGTCTCCCAGCAATCGCGGATCGGCTCAGACCAACTGCAGGTTTGAAAATAACTGCCGTCCAATTCGTAACCTCAGACGGACTGATTGCACTGTGTTGGCAGTGCGTATCAGCCTGTTTTAAAGAGCGCGCGGGTCACTTTGTAGTTAAATTCCACTTGCAGCAGCTGTGTCGTATTTGTGGGGGAATGTCTGTTTTACATCAGGGACATTCTGGCCAGCAGTTAATGTGAGTTTTAATGTTTGTAGTTGGCAACAAATGTGTGATTTTTGCAACTTGATCACATTTGATTGCTATATTATCACAAATATATTGCATTTAATTGCCAGCTCGACCCCATTCAGTTGCAGACCTATTATTGGCGTTTGGTTCATCAAGATGGTGATGAAAGTCGCCCACAAGTGGGTGCAGACCGGGTCCTCTGCTTCGAAGCAGCCATTTCAAAGGCAATGAGATCGCGAGTTCATTGCATACTTGTGCATGGATGTGGGTTGTGCTTTAATGTCTAACCCCTGTTTTCCTCGGTGTGTAAAATGTCTCTGTTTAAAAGAGACACTTTACACACAAGTGACGTAAATCTGCCTCTTCTATGGCAGGAAAAAAAACACTTTCCTAATGAGTGTATAGTGGTTTTTTTGGTGTTTGTTTTATGAATTGTGGCTCATATTAGTGTAAAGAAAATGGGTCTACCTTGTGATAAAGAAACTTCTGCAGTGTGAGCATGCGGTGTCCTGCAGTCGTACAGCTATGATTCGAAAAGCTGACACGATGAAGGTGAAAACGCACTGCTGGTGCGACACGTGCATGAGTTTTGGAATCAGTTGAACTCTAAACTCCAGCGGCACACAAACACCAGTCTGTTGTTTTTGTTGTCTTCCTTGACTTTGTGCCTCACATACGCCTATTTGACTTACAAGGATATCTATAGGATTCCCACTCTGAAAGATCAGACTGTGATTGTGATCAAAGCCCCCGCAGAGACAGAACTCGTAGTGCCACATCCAGAGGAGGTACATGCCAGTCGGACGAGGTGTAACAGTTATTAGAGTCATTTCTGTTCTCTAGTGGAACTGCTGCTGTTTTTGAATCTTTAATCAAAATCCACGTGTCTGCTTTCTCAATGCTCAGAGCCTGCAGGTCCACCTCAGCAGCACTCAGGGGCCCATTGATGTGTTCATCTGCTCCGATGAGCCCCTCCCTATCGAAGCCACAGGTCATTCGGCCGCTCAGTCTTCCAGAGGTGAGTCTTATATTTGAGCGTCCTGTCGTCTGGCTCACATAGGTTAGGCAAAGAGCGCTGGTGCAACAGAGGACGAGGAAACGACGTATCCCCACAACTGCTTTGCTGTCACAGGAGCCTTGAACAGTACTGTGCCCAGCTCCAACTCTGGTTTGAGATTTTTGAGTGATTTTGATTTTTAAACCTTCATCACTTTCTTCCCCACCAGTGTCTCCTCATTCACAATCCCATGTCATTCCAGAAAACGCTAACAGTAGTTGTGCAATTGATAATCTCTCCAAGCTTCAGTCTGAGCGGACACAACAGCGCTCATCCCCAGTTACCGTCGCCCCGGTTTCTCCTTTGACCTCCACTCTCACCTCCCTCCAACCCCTCTCTGAATGCAGTTTTGTTGCTCTCACTCCACCTGTGGCCTTCTCTCTCCACGAGGAGGGCTGCGTTGTGAGCGTGGCTGACGGGGAGGGCATCACTGACCTCTTCTCCTCTGTCGACTTGGAACAGTTGGCTCTGGATATTCCGCTTCTCTGAACAGATGTGAAGGAATAACAGTGGGATCCATTAAACTAGTTGAAGGAGCCAAACTAGTGAAGGAGACTTCCGTGTAATTCCATTCCCACCCAGGCCTCTTTTTCTTCTCTTTTGGACTGGAGCTGACACACGCTCGGAGGCATTTTGTTTGTTTTTGAGGCCTATTTGACAGCCCTTCTCCACAATGTCAGTATTTCAGTGTCAACAAAAAGGACTTGGATTTGAACCAAGAGCTTTGTCAGTTATAGGCACACCGTGAACTGGTCTGGAGAGGTGACGTACACCAAAGGTTTAGAAGTCTGTCCAAAGTCATTCATTAGGCTCTTCCTGCTTGTGTTGGAGCTCTGTGAAGACAAACGGCTGCAGATGGTATTTGTACACAACTGTTTGATGAACAATGTTGTGCTTTATTACCGATTCACTCGACTCGTGCGAGATACTAACGCAGATTTTGTTTCTTATTCGTTACAGGTGGTCTTGTATTACCTTGTAGTAATGGGTATATAACAAACCTGTCCAATATTTGGCCTTCTCTGATCCAGGTTTTTCGTTTCAGATACCTTAAGTCAGGATGATTTATGAGTGTCAGTCCAGGGAAGGTGCTCTCTTTGCTCTCAGATTTATCGTATTGCATCAAGGTCATTTGAATCGTCTCGATGTGCGGTTAAAGACTGAGTTTTGCGTCTCGGCCTGACGGAATAAAGATTTTGGCTTTGAAGCCGTTTTTGATGACATAACAAAGTAACAGGTGAATGTTGATTGGTTGGGCTATGACCAATGACTGTTAAGGTTCACTGATGTATTGGAACAGTGCATTACTCTGTCCTACTCAAACTAAACGCCTCAGAGCACAGTGTGCGTTTAAGCCCGTGTTGGCTTTTCTCAGGGTTCGAGTAACTTTTACACCCGGTGCAATTTCATAAGTTAAAGGCTGATTCATACACAGTACTTACTAGAGCCCCACTGATGTAGGATTATTAAGACCTAAACCGATATTCGGCGATTTAAAAATCCAACGTATAAGCAGAAATATTTATTTTTTTTCAGACACTCAAAGCATAACGACATTTCCATAAGATTTGGTACCTGCAGCTTAAAAGCGCTCTAATCAGTTGTGCTCAGATCAGCTGCTTGTTGTCTGTGGTGTGACAAACAGGTGTTGCTTACAGAGAAGTCACGGAGGAATGATCTGTGGTGAACAAAGATTTTGCAACATCAACACTCACTACAGCCATCTCTTCTTTCCACTTTCAATTTTGCTTTATGTGCCATTAGAAATGCTGATATTGGCTGATATCTGTCGGGCTCTAGTATTTACAATGTTGTCCAGAGTTTGACGTGTACGAGAGCGTTGCTTTAATATTGATCCTCAGTTTAAAATGACACTAATTATGATGCCAGACATTTCAGCAGGTCACTTTCTCAGGTACCGCTGCGGCCTATATGTGCTCTCTTAACTGTTAAGAGGAGTGGGATTGTCTACTGATGACACGCTGAACCACTAAAAGCACCGAGGAGAGGCTCTTCCATTTAAAGCCCGTTCTTGTTTACAGAACATTTTAAATTGTACCTTTTTCACGGCGCACACTTCAGCGAGGTTGTGTTTGGCGCCACTAAAAACAAACGCGTTGCATTTGGGTGAACTGTTTTGTCATCGTTCTTGGAGAATGAAAGGGCTTCTGCTGATGAAAGGACTGTAACACTAAACCCTTTTCATGCTCACTTGAGCATCTCTCAAGAATGCTCACCAGAATTCTTGTCATTTGTTGTCAGTATCAAACTAGGACAGCGGCCGGCTCGAGTGGCTAAACAACTGTATTTACGAGGCATTGAACGGCTAACCACTGTTGGCACTCAGATCTGGTGTTCTGTAATCCACAGAGTGGGCTAGTCTCTTCACGATGTGTGTTATTTTTGCTTGGCAGAGTCGGGAGGATGTGAAAAGGAAAAACAGTTTTCAGTGTTTTGAACAATGCGACACTAAGATCGAATCTAAAGCAGACTTCAGGTTTTTTTTTTCCTCATGTTATTTTTAACTGTTCACGTATTCATGTCAGTTTTGTGTTCAGTTAGACTCATTCTCTCTGTGCCTCTTATGCAGCTTTGTACCCAGAAGACCTTTGCTGAGGGTCGCCTTCTCATTTCTGTTAAATACTGTATCAGAACTTGAATAAATTTGAGCTCGTACACATGTTCATGTTTACTTATCAATTCCCAAGTCTATTCTGTCTTGTTATTTTTAAATCACATTTGCTTTTCAGTGAGTCCACGTTAAATTAATCTCATTATGCTTTCCTTATATTCAGACAGCTAAGGTTTAAGAGTTTTTCCAACTCATATCTCTCTATGATGTCAGTGAGAGTGGATATCACAACTGCTGTCCAGATTTTCTGTTTATAAGGGTCAGAAGAAAGTTTTAATACAGGCAGCCGGTATAAGTAGAAGACACACAAGTCTAAATCCTGCAAAGCTACCAAGATTAAAAAGAGCTTTAAATGAACTTTGGATCCTCTGATGCAGGGGTGTCCAACTCCAGGCCTCAAGGGCCGGTGTCCTGCAGATTTTAGATATCACCCTGGGTCAGCATACCTGAATCAAAGGATTAGTTCATTACCAGGCCTCTGGAGAACTTCAAGACATGTTGAGGAGGTAATTTAGCCATTTAAATCAGCTGTGATGGATCAAGAACACCTGCAGGACACCGGCCCTCGAGGCCTGGAGTTGGACACCCCTGCTCTAATGCAGATTCCTGTTAAATGTTTTCAGAGTAGTTGATTTCAGTTGTAGCGTAAGCCCTAATCAATTAGATCATGTAACACTGACCTATGAATCATTCGTGTGTGTGTGTGTGTGTGTGTGTGGGGGGGGGAGGAAAAATAAACGCCAACTCAAGAGATGAGCTGGTGTTGTCTACACATAACAGACAACTTAGCAAAGAACCAGTTTGAAATTGCATCATTTGGCACTTTGTTACAAGCAGCTTGTACAAAACACACAGTTAGTTCCCATTTCATGAATCTATGGCATGAAATAGTATTTCTGTCCCAACAAGCTGATTCCCAAAGATTTACTAGGTGAAAAAAAACAAAAAGCTGACACAGGACCTGAGAGATGCATCTGGCCCTTCAGTTGGTCCATCTACTGTTCACTGAAGCCTCATTAGAAAGGATCTCAGTTGATGGGTGGCTGTCAAGAGGCTATGCTTAAGGAAGGGAAAAGACCGAGATATGGCAAATTACAGAACTGGTTACAAATTACAAGACTGGAAATCGGTGGCAACAGGTCTAATGGAGTGAATAGCAATTTTGAAATATTTGTTTCAGATCAATATGTACAGACAGAGTCAGGAGAGAGCTAAAACAGTGGAGGCGCTGTCATGGTTTGGCAGACAGCGGTGTTTGAGAACTTGTCAAACTACCGTCTGATTGTGATCCACCATTCAGTACCATCGGGGAAGCATTTGGTTTCATGTTGCATGCACTAAACACATGCCTCGAGTGGAAAAGAAAAAAACAAACCACAACTGAACATGATCAGTCATGGACTGGACTCCCCACAGCCAGACCTCAGCATTATTGAAACATGGGATCATCTTAACAGAATGGAACAAGAGGCAACACCCAAAGAAGAGCTTTGACTATCCTTCAAGAAGCCTGGAGAACTGTCCCTGATGACATAAAGACATTATAAAAAGGCTTGTTTTAGTAAAGATTATTAAACACTGAAGGCTTCAAATTTGTGGTTTTTCAAATTTTCACTGTATTTTAACAATAATTTTAACAGTGTGCCGGGTATTAAAAGGTAAGCTTTCAGGGGATAGAACTTGTTTTGATGAGCCAGCTCTCCCACATGCTGATATAATCCTTTAAAGTTGACCCAAAAAGAACTTTTTCCAGTTTTTCTCTGTGAATTATCAGAAAGCAGAAAAAAGATCCAAGGTACTAGTGCTTGTTTCTGTTACTCTGCACTATAGACAATCAACTGGGAGAGGTTTGCTTTTGAAACTGATATATCCCATGTCATCGATGTTCAAAGTTGGTCATGGGAAAAAAATGTTCTAAAAATGTGCTTTTGGCTCAAGGTTGTGACGTCTGGAGAGTTCAACAGAGTCGAAATTAGTTTTTTCTGCCCTTGAGTGAAATACCTCCAATTAAATCTGGTATTGTTTTCTTTTGAGACTTTATTAATACACAGTCATTAATAGACTGCTCAAAACAATTACGGGGACACTTTAATCAGAGTGGCATCACATCAATTAAACTTTATATTGATGTGGTCAGTTTAGTAGCAGATGGGGTTGTTAATCAGTTTCAGCTGCTTTGGTGTTAATGAAATTAACAACAGGTGCACTAGAGGGGCAACAAACCCCAAAACAGGAATGGTTTCACAGGTGGAGGCCACTGACATTATTCCCAACCTCATCTGTTCTCATTGTATTTTCACTAGTTTTGCACTTAGCTTGGGTCGGTGTCACTACTGGTAGCATGAGGCGATACCTGGACCCTACAGAGGTTGGACAGGTACTACAAATCCTCCAGGATGGCACCTCAGTATGTGTCACTGCCAGAGGTTTGCTGTGTCACAGTCTCAAGAGCATGGAGGAGATTCTAGGAGAGCTGGACAGGGTCGTAGAAGGTCCTTAACCCATCAGCAGACCTGGTATCTGCTCCTTTGAGTAAGGAGGAAAAGGGCGAGAGCTGCCAGAACTACAAAATGACCTCTAGCAGGACATGACCTCATGAGGGGGGCGCGAGGGCTCTCTAATGGGGCCTGTGCTCACTGGCCAGCACCCAATTGACATTTGCCATAGAATACCAGAATTAGCAGGTCCACCACTGGCGCTCTGTGCTTTTCACAGATGAAAGCAGGTTTACCCTGGCCGCATGTGACAGACGTGGAAGGGTGGGGAGAGTCCATCTTTCTTTCATTTCTTTAAACCGTGTATTTTTTTAAAAATTCATGCAGTTGAGCCACTTCTATACAAATATTTCCACAGTGTGGGGAGATCAGCTGTTTTGCTTTGGTACAGTCCCAGTGTGTGCTTTTAAGATCCCAAACTACACACCAGGATGAAGCAGCTTGAGGTTTCCTCTCACTGGCCCGCTACACAACAACAGTCATCATATTCTGTGCTTCTGTTTAGTGTTCATGCTGTTTAATAGCAGTAACATTTTAAGAAACAACAAAGCTTCAGAGTTTTCTTTAACCATCCTAATTGCCGTGTAACCCCAGTGCAATGCACCAGTGGAATCTCTCTGCCACTAGGAGGCACTGAGATCCCACAGAATCCTTCAATTACATTTTCACAAGCGTGTGTTGTTTTCAAACTGTGCCATAAAGTGTTGCCCATCTAAGAACCGGCTTTTATAAATTGAAGTGGGAATGGGGTTGCAATGAAATAACCTGGCGCCTTGCTGGTCATGTTAAATCTAAATAGCGGAAGGAAAGTTTTAGTCATCCTTTACGGAAAAAATCAGCAGGAACAGGCTCAGTGTCAAACCAAACACCCACGTGCTCGGTTTTGTTTCAGCCGCAAACATCACCTCCCTGAGCTGTCGGAGCTATCTTTATTCACCGTGCCCACTTGTGCAAGGACCGGGCGCCTGCTGACATGACGATGTGACAGTTTGTCATCTCATTCAAGTGAAGTCGCCAAGATCGCCCCAGGCTACTTATCAGACATGTAATCTGAATCAGTTTTGGAGGCTTCAGAGGAGCCGGGGGAACGGGGTTAAAATGCAGGTTTGACAGACATCATTGACTCTGCTGATCAGATTACCATATCCTTAGGCCGCTTACTGGATATGAAAGAAGAGACTGGTAATTACATTGAACGTATTTGCCCGACTTTCATCGTTGGAGGAAGGAGAACACGTTAGTGAGATTGAAACATTGCTCCACAGCTGAAATCCTCTGTGGCACGTTGGTAGATGTGGGTGTTATTGTCAGATGATCACTGATTAAATCAGGGTTCTTTTTTAAAAAAAAAGTGATCTAAAATCTTCTAAAGCTCAGTTTAAAAAAAAAATGCCTCTGATGTTCCTCATTTCTTAATAAAGAAGCACTCGCACCTTGTAAACTTTTTTCTTCTTTTCTCCGTCCCTACTTCTCTTTGTCTGAGCCACAGCATCTTAGAAAAACACATCATCGCCCTCAACATGATGATGTAATCCGTCAGGTGCCTACAGCCTTCGAGCCCGACTATAGATGGCAGTGTGGTGCCTTAAAAGTCCCTCATGAACCCTGTCAACCCAGTTCCCCACAAACAGTGGCACACTCACACCGAGTTCATGAAGTCACTGGATCACTGCTATTATTGATTCATGTGTGCTTCTCTTGTTGTTGTTTCTTCTTTCTTTTCTTTTTTTTGCTTTTCTCTGTGTCGCTTACGATTTGCACATCGGAGGGGTGGGGGGAGTGAATATTGAATTGGGTCATATCGAGTTAGGTTCGACGTCAACCACCTTCCCATCTCAAGAGGGCTCACTTAAAGTTCAGTCGATGCAACTGTCAATCGGGCGATCAATCATTCTGTGAGGTTTCTTTTTTAAAAATTTTTAAGTGGTTTTCCTTGTTGCTTACAAGTGCATAATGTGCGGTGGCTTTGAAGGTTTTGAAGCACTGGACAAAACACACAGATGGCTTGGCTTAAAGTGTGACATGGGACTAAGTCATCATCACTTAAGACTCACTCCCTCAGGGAAGGGGGTTTTAGGAGTGACTCCAGGCATGTGCAATCCACTCTGACGCTGCAGGCTGGTAGGCTTGTCCGGCTGTTCCTTCCCTTTACCCCCTGAAAACACAGCACTTGTTTCTGCTCTACGCTCTCTTCAGCCAGGCGGTTGTTTTGACTGCTGTAATGCACCGAGGCTGGGAGTGAGAGAGCGAGAGAGAGAGAGCGAACAAAAATAAGAGAGGGTTAAAGAGGGAGCATGAAAACCAGGAGAGAGAGGGAGCGAGCGTACTACTCGTCTCTCATTGGCGGGGGAGAGCACGGCGTCTTTTTGCGTAGCGCCGTCCCAGCCAATCGACTACTTGTGCAGTATTTTTGGGTTTATGAATGAAATGAATAGTGAGAAAGCAGGACAGGAGTAGTTTGAATCATCACCCCTAAGCTCGGGGTGCGCGGCGTAGACCGAAGACACAGGTGCGCTTGTTTTGCTGCGCACGCGGCCTCGGAGCGCCTCTAGGTGCGCACAGAGAGATCAGTGGGCGGCAGCGATGCAGCAGCACATGCAAAAAAGCACTCGCAGGCACACCTCTATCCATCTTTGTTATCTCAAAAAGAAGTAAGTGCAGTCTAAACAGTGCATACACGCGTCAAAGCCCGTGGCCTGATCAGTGCAGGTGGACCAGCCCCAGGCAGAACTGGCTGTTTACCTTCTTCCTGTTTTCTCTGCACACACTTGTTGTCACAGTCCAGCACAGTTTCATTCATGTAAAGAGTGACTGAAAGGGGAAAACACTAAACTCTGTTAGCGGGCTTTTGAGCTTGTAAGCTCAGCTGCTGGTGGAGTTCGTCCAGAGGTCGGGAGATATTGAGTCACGGAGTTTTTACTCCATAATAACATATGATTCACACTCCTTTGGCTCTCAGTGCCTTCAGAGGTCAGCAACGTCAAGGTGTTTGGGTATTAATCAGCTGGACTCAAATGTCACTTTCCTCAAAATTTTTCTTGAAAAAATAAAATGTTCACCTCTACCCTACCAATAGAGCAGTGACTGCACTGACAGGGATATAATTTTTGATCCTATATTTCACACGTTTCACGTGGACAGACTAATGTCGCCTTTATGGCAGAAAGAGTTAAAAGACGTTGAAAAATTTATGAAGACACAAGCTGTTGTTTAAACAGTCCACATATGGAAACCCCACACACCCAAAGAACCGAAAAGAGACTGTTCAATTACATATTTATCTTCTTATCAAACCATATCATCCTCTTATTTCAACCCTCTAGAGCAGGGATGTCAAACTCCTTTCACACTGCCGGGTTACACACAGTTGGATCTTTAATAGTTTGGACCAGTAAAACTTCAACTTCTCAGTGTACAGAAATTTAATTGCAGGGTTAATAAATCAGAAATCTTCATATTAAAAAAAGACATGTATTCAATATATGAAAACACAGTAAAATGTCCAAAATTTGTGTCCTCCTTCATATTTTCCCAATAGGCTGTATTGGAGACTGGGCCGATTCTGGTTCCCAGGCCTTATGTTTGAGACCTCTGCTCTAGGGGTAATTTAGACCATATGAACCGAATGATTTGTTCGCTTCATGAGTAATGGGAATAAATGGTGTATGGAACATTTTCATATCCATGTACTTTAAAGTGTTTTAAGTGACACACTCTCTGTCCCTCTTCTGCCCTCTCTGTCCCAAAAGTCTCCTGCCACATGGAGGGAGACACTGCGCGAGTCAACCAATAAATGACAGCTCAAGTTTGGAGGTGTAGTTCACTAAGTTTATTAAAAAGAAAAAAAAGCAGCGTGACGTGAAACTCTTAATTTGAATCTGAACTAACTGGTTGAGTCAGAGACAGCAAAACTTGTTTACCTGCGAGGTAAAATGTTTTTCTCAGCAGAGTTTATGTGCGTTTGAAATGAGTGCTGTATATGACTGTCTCATTTGGAAATGTGATCGCAAACACCCACAACGTTTGGTAAATCCAATAACTTTTAATGACTAGGTTCAACAGCCACGATTGTGAGATCTTTAATACCATTTTAAACCCCCCCCCCCAAAATATCTCATTGAGAGCAGCTTCTTTGGTTTCTATTATATTTGGAATATGTGAGCACTGGTAAAAAGCCGGATATCGGATTACCTTGCACTGGAGCTCAAATGTGACATGAAAACACAGCGCCAGTCTGTTTTCTAATTTCAAACAGTTTCTAAAATTCTGTGATATCGGGGTTTATTGTTTATTAATTTTGATATGATTGAGGTAAATAACGCTGATTTTTTTTCGTTGTTCGTTGCCCGTAGTTTGCATGAAAGGTGCTTACTTTTCTGCAAACACTTCCCAACTAACAAGCAAGCTCCGCTGAAACTTGAAAAACTGTAACTCAAGCCGTAAATGGAAAATATTCACCTTCAGTGTTAAAGTCGTGTCTCAGTGCTCCAACCAACACATTTCAAAGGACAAATAGCGTTAAAGAAGAATGTCTCTGTTTGTGTGTGTCAACCTCTTTAAAGTTTCGCTACCACTTCGCAACTAGTCTGCAAGTCACAAGACAAGTCAGCATCTTCCATGCAAACTAGGGCAACTGCTGCGATCAACGAGTGACCAAAATAGTTGCAAGGATCTTTGTGACCACTTTCATCTAGTGACAATAGGCAGCCTCCAGCAACCAGTTGCCAACCAGTTGGAGATTATATATTCTTCCCAAGAGTCTGGTGGTTGCAGGGACTTACTGACTGCTCTTTAAGCCTGCATGACTTGGGTTTTAGCAGTCGATTTTACGGTGACTGCTAGAGACCAGTTGCATTAGTCCAGCAGTACTCATTTTCCCCTTGCGATGGGTGGTTGCCAGGCGGTCGCTAACTGGTCTCTAGTCTTGTGTGACAGGGGCCCTTAGCAGAAGTTTGATTAGCAGTTTGCATGAGCCAAGGCAGCTGCCTGTAGTAACTTTTCATACACATGGTGCAATAATTCAACCACTATGACGAGCTTCTCCTTAGTTTTGATGTGAACCGACAGGCTGCCCTGGCAACCACCTCGCCCTCTCTGTTCATGATATGATTTCATTGGCTAATGGCAGCACTGGAGCATTTTAATAAATGCGTTTTTCTTGGCTGGCTCTTGAAACGCTGAACCTGTCTTAACTTTTCAGCGCATGCAAAAGCAAAGCCACAAATCGTCGGTTCAGTGGGGCAACACATGAAGTCGCCCCGTTCAGAGTAAATGAGAGGCGGGAGAGCGCTGAAGCCTGAAACACAAACCCTCCCTGAGAGGGTGGGTGTGTGCTTCTGTGCACAACCAGCCGAGACACACTTTGTGATGTATGGAGAAAAGAGAGAGGCAAGGAGACGGTCATTTCTCATATTTTATGGCTTTTTTTTTTTTTTTAATAGATGAAAAGAGACACAAACATAAGCTGCCACTAGTTAATTTCCACCTCTTTTGATGGTTGATATTGATGGTTGATAGAAGAATGCAGGGACGATCAATTTCTTGTGTGAGGGAATCCATACTGGGGGTCGGTACATGGACCAGGAAAGTCATTCTGCTTAGCCCGTTGGTCTTCAGGGGCTCGTCTCCACAAAGATTTGACTTCTTCCCAGGGGGCTTTGGATTTAGATACGCTCTCTGTCAGGTCTTAATACGGGCCTGGTAGGATTGCCAAAATTATATGTGGGGCTTTGTACTGTAGGGCTTGATCTCAGCAGTGAATATATAAGGCAAGGCTCCAGATGATGTAGGAGTTGGCTAGATCACACACAGCTGGGTCCTGGCTTTTGGTAAACGCGGAGCGGTTGGAATGTAACGTCTGGCTCGCTCGTGCTCTCTGGTCTGAGGTTTTGGATTTTTCCTCTCCTGCGCCGAGGCCGCGCGGTGTGGGTGTATAATGCTTCAGCTCTTGCGATGACAGCCTCGTGACCTGTTGTGAACCTCGTCCACCTCTCCAGCCCTCTCTCCAGTGGGTATTTACTTTCTTTAGTTCCACTTGGATACATCAAATATTTGCATAGACAAAACCAGACACGAACCTGAGCTCGTAGGCTCATACCCTTGAGCCAATGGAGACAAAGACCGTCAGTTGTCATTTGCATGCAATTTGCATCGGATCCCCCTGTGACTGTTTGCAATGTCAGGAGGCCAAATTAACCAGTGTTCCGTTTTAGCTTGATTTACATCTCATTTGCATTCGAGTTGCTTAACTAGGATTACTTAGCTGGGGTGACCCTCGTGGAAACTCCTTACCTCGCGCTCAGAGGCGGGCAGATAGTGCGACCAGCTAATTTCATTATGGGAAACGGCCGTTTGACTCAGAGTGCCTTTGGATGTAATCATTAAACGGGATGAAGGCTTCGCAAGCTGTTTGTAATCAGGCCATTTCCACGTGCATATGGACATTGTGTCATATTTACTGTAAGGATGAAAGATTAGGCATGCAGGGGATAGCGGGCAGCATCAATCTCACTCAGCATCTTAGAGCAGCCACATTAATCATCCCATCTACGGGAAAATCATCCTCATCAAACTCCGGGGCCACAGTGTGCACACATGGTGATGATCACTGGATGGACAGAAGGAGAGTTAGTGGCTGACTGAGCAGAGGCAATGCAGCCAATGCCTCTTCATTGATCCTAGGAAGTTGGACTGGGTGTTAGGCGGTGTTTTGTCTCGCTAATGCCTTCATATGGTGCCGTCTGGCAGTATCGAAGTCTCAGCACCACCGAGCAGGCCAAATTGTTCAAGTTCCTCCTCCTCCGTCTTCTCCAAAGTCGATCGCGGGCCCTCCTTTTCCAGGGGAGGGTCCCGTTTTCCTTCCCTTTTCCCCTCTCCTCCGCTTTCCCCTCTCCAGTCTGCTTTTATTTATAGAGGGCGAGAGAGCTTTGCGGTCCAGATGGATCCCCTCAGATATTACGTGGCGGATTTCAATAAGGAGAATCAATTCTGGCTTTGTTTGCGGAATCAACCCCACACCACACTTCTAATACACTGACATCAACCGGGGCAATATATCATCCGCAGAAATTTCATCATGTTGTTTGTTTGCCTCGGAAAGGAAAAAAAAACACAAAGGCAAGAAATGAAAGTTAGAGATCAGAGCCACATCCCGCGAGGAACGGTGCCACCGCTCCTCAGTAGTGTTTCTATAAGTATTACCTCTCTCTTTTTTTCATTAAGAGAATGTTACATCCAGGAAAATGTGATCGAATCTTTGGGTTTTTTTTTCTCTCTGTCATACATTTTGTATATAGTGCTTGGGCATAGGTCCAACAGCATTCCCGATCCCGCTGAGTGGTTTTATTAGGAAAATGTAACTCCTGTTTGCTGTATGTGTGCTAATCCCATCTATACAAGGGAATGAAAATGCCCATGTTGGCTAAATCTGCAATTATTCTGTCTGTAAGCGGACTAGCCCGCACTCACGCTCTCATTACTCGTGTTTAAGTGTTTAGTGTAGTGTGAGGTGCTTAGACGCCAAGGCATGCACACACATACACACACACACACACTGTGAGGCTGGTGGTAGGTCTAATGAGGGAGAAGGCCTTGAATGGTTCCTATGCTGTGATGCATTAAAGCTTAATAACCTGTCCTTTCAGCTCTCTCTTAAGAACATGCTCCAGAGCTGATAATTGGAAAGATATTTGCCTCTTTCTCCTGGTCTCTCTTGTCTTTCTTTTATTTAATGGCTGCTTTCAGTTCAGTCGGGTCCATTATTTGCCCTTGAAAGAATATTCCTCCTTCCCACCCCTCCCAACACCCCCAAATTCCTGTTTTGGCTCTTTATCTAGAGCTTAGTTGATGAATTTAGGTGAAAGTGGCTAGTTTTGCTGTAGTTATCACTCAGACATGTGCCACATTTAGCCCCAAAATGAATAGGCGACATTCAGGAGGCGACAAAAGGTTAGTTGTGCCTTTTAAAATCTTTGGTTTAACCATGTGAAATTAGCAGTAAACACAGCCTGAATGTAAAAACTCACCCACATTAACCTGCATCGTGGCCAGAACAAAAAGGAAATGCTTTCCTCTCCAGAGGAGGTGCTGCGAACTTACCTCAACCCAATTCAAGGTCTGACAAGCCAATAGATGGAGAGATCTCCAAAACGACAACTCTGCATGAAAGGCATGGAAATAGAAGTTTGAGAAAACATCCGACTCAAGGTCTGCGTTGCAATCTGTTTCCAGGGATCTCAACCTTAACCCTTACCCTTGTTCGGTAGCTGCTGAGCTTGAGCTTCAGCAGCTCCATCTCCATGACAACTGAGCCAACGTCGTCGCTGGTGAAGATCATAAATGCAGCAAGTGGAAGGAGAGGACCTTTGTCTTGTTTGGTTGAAGTGCTATTTCGAAGGTCCTAAAGGTGCCGTGGGTGTATTCCTGCCCTTAATGAGCGCACATGTCGACAGATCCAGCTTTATGACAGGAAGTGCATTCAGACCAATGAGTTTGATGCACAGCTCAGTGAAACACATGGCAGCACTTTGTAGTGGCTGTTAATAAGCTGCAAATTGAAATGGTAGTAGTATTTACTGTTAAACAGCTGGTTGGTTATTGTAACATTGTTGCTGTCTCTTGATGATTGAATAAACTAACAGTTACTATAAAGTGTCACTCGTGTTGTCATCCTTGTAATATTTCTTCTGTGGCTGTGGAGGGGAGGCTGTAGATCATTTTTGCACAAATGAGCGGGGTCGTAGGGATGAAGGTTTGTTCCCACTGCATGTGTCATGAAGAACAAATCGAAGAACAATTCACCTCTCGTTGCTTTTAACGCTCAGACTGCTCAAAGTGAAGACGTCATTAGAAATTCACTTTTGTGGAGCAAAATAAGATTTATATGAAGAGCTCGGCTATAAATGTCTTTGCTGGTGGCGTCACTACTTTTATTTGAATGCAGGCTGTCACTTTCAGTTTGCTTGTCTGTACAATGCAGGTGGCAGTTTGCAGTGGCGGAAGCAGCAATGGGCTGCACAATGGCTCAGCCACACTGGATTAAAAATAGGACAGCAACTGGTTTGCGACTGGGTGGTTGCATTGAAATTTTTCACTCTTGGAGGCTGATTACAACTAGTACAACTTCTTATGGCCTCTGACAGTGGACTCATCTCTGTGCTTGTCTTGCTAGACCTCAGTGCAGCGTTTGATACTGTCGACCATAATATTCTATTAGAGCGATTAGAGCATGTTGTAGGTATTACAGGTATTGCGCTGCAGTGGTTTGTATCATATCTATCTAATAGACTCCAATTTGTGCATGTAAATGGAGAGTCCTCTTCACACACTATGGTCAATTATGGAGTTCCACAGGGTTCAGTGCTAGGACCAATTCTGTTTACATTATACATGCTTCCCCTAGGCAGTATCATTAGAAGACATAGTATACATTTTCACTGCTATGCAGATGACACCCAACTCTATCTGTCCATGAAGCCAGATAACACACACCAATTAGTTAAACTGCAGGAATGTCTTAAAGACATAAAGACCTGGATGGCCGCTAACTTTCTGCTTCTTATTTCCGAAAGTTGATTCTGTTCATCTGGACGTAGCGTTTTGTGGGAGAAACGTTTCGTCACTCATCCAAGTGACTTCTTCAGTCTCAGCTGACTGCAGGTTTCCCCA
>VUQG01028474.1:2358-13073 GCA_015106755.1 Etia nguti | reverse complement strand
AGAAGAGGACTTTGATGGTTTTAGTGCGCAGGAAGAAGATGAAGAAGGCGATTAATAACTTTTCCTGGTAGGCTGCAGTATATATACGGTATATATTTTTACCGGTAGATATTGGAATGTTGTTCGTGCACTGTTCAGTAAAAAAGCATAAGCAACATAATTTGTGTGTTACCGATACGTACGTATACTTAAAGGTAGTCGTGTTACAGGCGCTGTTCGAAAAAAAAATCATCTTAAAATCCGGTGCGGCCTGTACACGTACAAAATTGATTTTCTTTCTAAAATTAGAGCATGCGGCTTTTAATCAGGTGCGCTCTGTAGTCCGGAATTTACGGTAGTTTAAAGTGGACCTGTTGTGCTGTTCTACCATCCTTCCTCTTCCAGTTAAGCTAACTTTCTTCTGATTGGCTGCCCATCAAAATCAAAACTTTTGAACAGCTGTTGGGTGGGGATCCTGAGGGGAAACGCCCACATAACCATCTACTGACCTCATAAAGAGACGGGAGCAGAAAAAACCTGTCTGAAACTGAGTGTTTTCAGCTTATTTGTGTCTAGATTGCTGGGTAGCAGTCTAAGCTGGGATGCTCAGACTTCCATCTTCCTAGCCACCTCTTCCAGGTCTTTCAGCGAAACAGAGTTTTTCCCAATCCATCTGAGAGACACAATCTCTGCAGCAAATCCTAGGTCTACCCTGGGGTCTCCTCCAAGTAGAACATACCCAAGGTAGGACATACCTTGCCTAGAAGGGACCCAGGAGGTATCCTACTCAGATCCTCAAACCACCTCAGATGGCTCCGTCCGATGTGGAGGAGCAGCGGCTCTACCCTGAGCCCTCCTCACCCTCGGCTCAGCCACGACTCGGAGGATGCTCATTTCCAGAGTGTAGATTCGCAATCTCATTCTTTCCATCGCTACCCATAGATCATGAACGTTGGTGAGGGTAGGAATGTAGCGCTAACAGTAAAACTGTAGCGTTGCTTTCACATTTGGCTCTCTCTTCACCTCAACAGACCACCAAAGTGTTCTGTGTTATTCTACCGAGCTACTCTATTTTATTTAAGCTATTATATTACACATTGGATTTATTGTTTTGTCTGGGAATTTCCCAAATTTCTGAATTAAATAAAGAAGATCACGTCACTGCACATACACTCATTATTTCAAACTCAGGCTGTCTTATATTACTATCCACTATTTTAACAGTGTTAATTAATCTCACAGAGAATATGGAAATCCACAGATAGAGCAATACCTGGTGTTTCCAGCGGGGTCCACATATGTAGTCTTTTCCAGCTTCACCCATTTCCCTTCCGCAATAAGCTGGAAAACAAACAAACACACACACAGCTCATCACATGTCTACTGCTCAGTAAACTAACATGGAGTGACACAAGACAGAAGCAACAAAACTGAGCACCGGAAGCTCCACAGAGACACTTTATTACTTTTAAACTGTATAACATTATTATTATATTACACGAGTGAAGCAAATTTATAGTCAGTGCACTATATCGCAATTTTATACCGCTAGCACCGACATTTTTTTCCTGAACGACCTCATTCACAAACATTTAAATACACACACCTCTTCTTTCACTATATGAGGAGCTGCAGTGTCTTTGGGTTCTTCGTGGTTGCTCATTGTTACTGTCCGACTGGAAATGAAAGACAGACGAGTCAGAAAGCCTTCTACGACCTGGGTAAAGAAAATAAAGCAGTTGTATCGACCCGTGCTTAAACGCTGAAGAGACGTTTCAGATCATGAGCTACTCAATTAGCTGCCAGAGCCAGGCAACTGCAAGACCGTTCAATTTCCCCCCCTACCTTTCCTTCCCTGTGTTTCTTTGTTTATTTAACGGCGTGTATCTGCTTTACCCTTCACAGTGATACAAACTGTCGGAGCTCGAGTATTTTAAACTTTTAACAATCCGGTAAATTAGTAAAAAACACTCAAATTAACTCACGTGAACTCCCTTTCGTGTGTGACTAGTAGTAGAGAGTAGACAAACGGTGATGAGTCACTCTGCTGCCACTACCTGATAAAAACAAACGTCACCGAAGTGTTGTTTATAGTGCAATACTGGGAAGAACCGAGAGACTAAAATCTATTTCAATAAACAGTTTCAATGTTCACATTTTTGAATGAAATATTTGCAATACAATTCCAACAATTACTTTATTCTAGTTTTAATGATCGGCTTTGTTTGCAGTAAAAAAAAATTAAGAAATTTCACAGAAAACAGATCTATATATGAATCCGGTTTATTCTTTTTTTAATTACTCACATCGTAACCTAGATTAATTAAGCCATATTTTATTTTATTATTTTTTTTAGTGTTTACGATTGTCGTTTAAGGCATCCACAGTGAGGTCTCTTTTTCAATAAACGATCTCCGTCAGCTCACTGCACGCCTAGATGTGCACCATGAAAATGATTCCCCGAGCGAAAACTTATGACATGATTTTTAATTGTACCAACAGCTAGCAAATGTATTTATTTTCACTGTTTTCTGAGTAAAATTAAACTAATTAAAACCGATTCATAACAGTGAAGATTTAGTGTAATTTCAAGCCAGAATTTTAATGTGTTTCTAAAAGAGATTCGGAAGATTTACTGATGGACTCGTTTCCTTTACAGGATATTGCAGCATGAAGAAGGAGCAAGTTGTCAACTGCCAGTTTTCGGTTTGGTATCCGATATTTAAGAAACATACGATTAAAAGGTAAACGGCTAACGTTTGTAGAGCAAGTCCACTGAACGTTTTTATAATTATTGCTGTAAAATAGAGGCCAGCTAGCCGGCTGCTAACGTTAGCCGACAGACAAAAAGCAGACAGCTGCCCTTTCTGTCTTCGTGAGTGTAAATAGTAAACAGTGCAGCCTTCTACTACTGTGCCTTTATTTAACATATTGTGTTGTTTTCTGTGTATTATATACGTGATGTGGTTCGTCTTGTTTTTCCAGTCTGATTCTTCCACTGCCTCAGAATGTAATAGACTATTTACTGGACGATGGGACACTGGTAGTCTCTGGGAGGTATGTGACTACACGCGCGCGCGCACAGACGCTCATGTTTCCTATGTGAAATTTCACAAATGCGTTTTGCCGTGGAAATCATGATTTAAACGTAATTGAGCGTTAAGAAAGTTGCTCATATGCTCACAGATTACATGCTGTCTCTTCTGATTTTACACTTTTCCTCATTCTCTTGTCCCTCCAGTGACCACAACACACAGCAGACACCTACTAACAACAGCGACTCAGATGCAGAGGAAGACATTCAGGTAAAGCTGGAGACTTTTTTGAGATTGGAAGAATGTCACAAAGATCATAAATGGATTGTTGCCCTCAGTTTCAGAGCATTCCTAAAATAAGGGATGACTATTCTTCGTAAAGCACCAACACAAAGTTTGAAGTACTCCAAGTGTGATGAAAATGACTGTTGAATGTAAACTGAAGGCACAAGTGTTTCTTTATGGGTTGGAAAACTGTCCCATTAATAAAACATTTTTAAACTCCTTTTCAGGTTAGTTGGAAAACGTCAGAAAGCTGACAATTAATGAGCTGATGAAAAGCTGGCTTTAATTTTACATTTTTAGAGATGTTTGAATCTGACAGAAGAGAAATGCTACAAACATATGAAGCAAAGCAATAGATGAAACTATCGCACTGAATTTGACCTAAATAAGTTTTAAACAAATTTAAAATCTTAATGGGACATATTAAGCTTTCAGGTCTTTGGTGTACATACATGCTGTTACAGTGGTGGATGCTCATGTGAAGAATGGCCGATCATCTTTCTAACTCTCTTCTCCCCTCTAGTGGTCAGACGATGAAACAACTACAACAGTCACTGTAAGTATTCTTAGTGGGTCCAAGTGTGCACCATTTTTAAGGTTTTCTGTTGCATCTAAGATGTTAGGATAGGAGATGGTATGTATTCATTATTATATTTACAGTTAAATCAAGGACGGTGAATTCGGATGATTACGTAAAACCATTTTGCTAAAAATTAGGCCAGTATCAGTTTTTTAGCTTCACATTGCTGCCTTGTATATGTTTATTTACATGTGTTCTGTTATGTCAGTATAGATATATATAAGCATTTAAGCTAAAGAGGTGAACTCATTCTTCTTTCAATCAGGTTGCATGTATGTAATAAATGTGCATGGCCTCACCTTTAAGCTTGTAGCATCAATTTGCTTTAACAAGGTGGGAATAACAGCCTGAAATGTCATGTTTCTGCCAGGCTCCTGAGTTTCCAGAGTTCACCTCTAAAGTGCTGGAGGCCATAAACAGCCTGGGTGGGCGTGTATTCCCTAAACTCAACTGGAGCGCACCGCGGGTAAAAACACTGCTTTCCTCTGCTTCAGATTGGAGAGTGTTAGCATGACCATCATCTGTTTCTCACCTAGATACCGCATGAATATTTCATTAAGGACGAGGGCATACAGTCCTGCCAGGTTTTTGTGATGTTAGTGTGACGAAACCATAATAGGTCATGTTTCCCACCTTTGATGTGACCTATAACCTTTACAATTCAAGTAAAACCAAATAAATCCAAGTGCAATAAGCTAGTTGCATAAGTGTGCACACCCTTAAGCTAATACTATTGAAGCACTTTTTGATATAATCACAGCATTCAGTCTATCAGCATGGCACACCTTGACTTGGCAACATTTCTCCACCGTTCCTTGCAAAACCGCTGCAGATCTGTCAGACTGTGAGGACGTCTCTTTTGCACAATCCTCTTAACATCTCCCCTCAAATTTTCTATTTGATTTAGGTCTGAAATCCAGCTTGGCCAGCCTAATTTATGCTTTATTTGAATTAACGTTTAGCCTCGCTGTCATGTCGTCCTGAAGGTTTTAGGCTAAAAGCGACTGGTATTTGGGGGTGTTCATAATTCCCCTTCACCTTGACTAACGCTCTATTTCCAGCTGAAGCAAAGCAACCCCAAAGCATGATGGTGCCACCACCATGGCTCACCATGGTTTTTTCCATCAAACATGCCTTTTGAAATTGTGGCCAACTAGTGTTATCAGACTGTAACACATTTTTCCACATGCTTTTGGGAGACGTGATGTATTTTTTTGCAAACTGTAGCCTGGCTTGGATGTTATTCTTTCTAAGAAAAGGCTTTTTTTAATTGCAATCCTACCTCATAGTCGAGACACATGGAGAATCTGGGAGACTGTAACATGTAGTACATGTAGGTCTCTTGGCAGCCTCATTTTCAAATGATTTATTGTGGTCTCATTTTTTTTAACAGCACAACATCTTGTCATTTTAACAGGTGAATGCACACGTTTTATATCCACTGTAACTTAACGTGTGTGTTTGTTTCCCCTTCCCTTCAGGATGCGAACTGGATCGCTCTGAACAGCTCCCTGCAGTGTCGCAGCCTCAGTGATATATTTCTGCTCTTCAAAAGTTCCGACTTCATCACGCATGACCTCACGCAGCCGTAAGCCCCGCTGCCTAGCAACAACATCACAATCATAAACAACCGGACTCAGTTAAAAAAAAGAAAGAACACCTGGTGCGGTGTGGGCAGGCCCCTTTGAACTGGCAGTGGTGGCTGTAGATTTGCCTCTCACTGCTTCACGCTGCATGACAAACATTCAGTATGGGTAGTGGTTGTACAGCAGTGCGGGGAAAGTGTCTGTTTAAATCTTTTCATTCAGCTATCCTGGTTGTTACATTTTAATGTCTTTATTATTATTTTTTATCATTTCCATGTTCAGTTTCCTTCAAAGCAGCGACCAGGACTCCCCAGACCCAGTCATCAAATATGAGGTATATACTTTTTTTCCCCACCAAAAAGAAGCTTGTACACATAATAGCACTGCAGCAAATGCTAAGAGTCTCCAAATGTGTTTTTTGTGTCATTACCCTGACACTTGATTTACTCTTGTTATACACGTTCACAAAATATAATACAATATAAATCTGGAACAACAAACACGTAGATCAGATCAGCCTCTCTGGCAGCAACAACCACGTTCAAAGTCATTTCAATCACCTTGCTCAGTTTGAATATCAGCAGGCCATCTTGTCGCATCTATGTCTACATGCCTAAATGCATTTCTGTCACCTGATTGGCTGATTAGATTATTATTTTAATGAGCAGTTGAACAGATGCAAATATTGAAGGTGCTGTTGAGCTTCTTGTTTAAAAGGACTGATAGAACAAAAACCCCTCAGGCTTCTGCTGGTTTCCAACCCCGCATCGTGATGGAAATAACTGAAATTACTCGAGCACTTAAATCAGCTCATAGTGGTTCTCATCGCTGTTAAAAGATTGCCAAAGTATGGCCCGAGGGCCAGTGGCAGCTGCTAGTAGCATATGGTGAGGATGATGGGTGAAACAGTGTAATACTGCTGTCCCACTGTAATAGAGCTCAGAGCGAGACCGAGAGAGCGTTTCTGTTCAGTTGTAGCTCTTCTGTTTGAGCCGTCACAGCAGAGTAAATCCCCCCGACGATAACAAATATAGCTAGAGTCAAGAAATGCCACCTCCCTTTATGATTAAGAAGAATAAAACTTTAAAAAAAACAAACAGTAAAACCCTTTTCTGAACAGAGACTTTATGAACACAAACTACAAATGTGTCTTTTTATGGCACCTCAGTCACTCACTGGCTACCAAAGTTGGCCTTTTGAGAACCCAACAGAAAAATGCAAAGATTAAGATGGATTCAAAAAACTGGAGAGAAACGGTTTCACAAAAATTTCTCCATTTACACTCCTCAATTTTTTCAGAAAGAAAAAAGAAATCATGTTTGATTAGCCTCTTTACATTGTGACAGCACCTGTTATTATAACCCCGAGCTTGTTTTGGTTATGAGGGAGCGCTGGCTCTGACTATAAAGCCTGAGGACTTTCCAGACTCAAACAGCAGCCACTTGTAAAACATACCCTGCTCTTTATGATCTGTTTGACTCCAAATACAACAGTAATTTCTTAAAAACAAACATTGTATTCAGTAACTACCTGAGACTGAAAACTCACCAGAAAAGCATTGACTGAGGTCACAAGTCAAGAGAGGTCATTGTCTTACAGGCTTTTATGCAACGAGTCTTGTTTTTTGCGACCCGGTGAGTCATCCTGTGTTGGCCATTAGGCTGTTTGCATATGAAATAAGATTAGTTAGTTATTGTCAGCCAACCGCTGCATCAAAAAACAGACACCCACATACATGAGAGGCGCAAGTGGCGACCTTTTCTGACTTCCCCTAATAAGTTTTGACACTTCAGTTTATATCAATAAAGATGGAGTTTGTCAACTATTATGTAGATTGGGTTCTGGGTTTTTCCTGAGGGTAGTCCAGGTAAGCTATACAGGCAAAGATGAGAGAAACAAGGGCTATCCTTAATACGTGTCTAATGAGGGAAAGAGTTCATTTAAAAAAAAGAGTTGCCTCGAATCCTCTCTGTCTGTTCTCCATGAGCTGTTTTATTTATCAGTTTAACTGATAGAGGGGGAAAATGAGTGTTTATAGCTGGTATGCTTACACAAAGGGAGCCTGTACTTCCTACCAGAGTTTATTAGCACAAACTCTGAGTTCAGTCATGTGAGGGATCAGCTAAAATCCTGCCAGACAGCGAGTGAAAATACAAAAATGGTGAAGAGGTCGTTCCCGTGATCTTTCCTGCCATTTAACTAAAACTTAAAAACTTGACTACTACAGGTGTTAGAGGTGGACTCTATAGGTGGACTCTATAGGTGGACTCTATAGGTGGACTCTATAGGTGGACTCTATAGGTGGACTCTATAGGTGGACTCTATAGGTGGACTCTATAGGTGGACTCTATAGAAGCACGATGGGGAGAAAGGGGGGGAAAAGACATTGTAGCAGAACCGAAATCCTGGAGTCTCCAAGGAAACGGAGATGCTGATTGATTGCTTTACGATCACGGTCCACATTTATGAGCCAAGTAAACGCACATTCACTGTGTTTTCACAAAGTAACCTGTGTAATGTCATTGGCGTTTACAGTAATATTCACATCCCTTTGTTGTTTATATGCATTGCTCAATGAAATTACATGCACATAACAGGACTGGGTTAAAAAAAAAATACTGTAGTGCAGCTAAATAAAATCAAATAAAAGAATTACAGAGGTCTGATCTCCAAAGGATCCTGCAATTTCCCTGCATATTGGTTCAGCTGGGAGTAATTTGTATGCAGAGCACTAACACATTCTTTGGGGTTCCTTGTATTATCAACAAATCTGCTGCTGTATTTAAGTATTTCTATTGGCTTACTAGCACCAGTGACACTTGTCTTCTCTCTTCAGCTGGTCCTGAGGAAGTGGAGTGAGCTGATTCCTGGTGGCGAGTTTCGTTGCTTTGTCAAAGAAAACGAATTGATCGGTAAAAACTGTCCCTCTTCTTCTTTTACACGAGTGTTTTCAAAAAATATCTGCACTGCGTTTGATCGCGTTTGCCATCGGGTGGCTGCAAATGGACATAAAGAGAGCACGCTTCATGCGTGAGATGGGAATTATTTTTAAAAATTCTCTGTACAGTTATTCAGGAGGCTAATTTAGAACCAATTATAAAATGTAATCTAAAGTGTGCTGACGACGTGTCTGCGCGATCTCCCAGCTATCTCCCAGAGAGACTACACGCAGTATTACCAGCACATCCTGAAGCAGGAGGAGCAGATAAGCCAGGCCATTCAGGACTTCTTCAGCCAGCACATCCAGTACAAATTCCTGGATGAAGACTGTGAGCATCAGCCTGCTTTTATTTTTCCCTGTACATGTAAATTTTAATGCAATATTTACAGTTTCGTCAGTTCTCCTCGGACAGAAACAGACTGTTTGTGGAGTAATGAAAGTCATTAAATATGTACTGTTAAAAATGGGGTCATTTAGGCAGGAGGGAAATGAAAGGGAAGACTGATGACAGTTCACTTAATTGTGATTTTAATGTTTAATGTCAGGTGGTATTAAAAGTTTGCTTTTTGAAGTTGTGTGAGACATTAGTGTAAATGTTAAATGATCACTCATGCGGATGTTTTTTTTTTCTGCTTTACAGTTGTGTTTGATGTTTACAGAGACAGCCAGGTAACTTGATACTAATTGCTTTTTTTGATAAATAAAAAAACCAACACACACTTTCTGAGCTGCATTTACATGTAGTGTGTTTCTTCGTGTGTGTCGCAGGGGAGGGTGTGGCTCATCGACCTGAACCCATTCGGAGAGGTGACGGACTCGCTGCTGTTCACCTGGGGCGAGCTGACGTCTGGAGAGGTCGCAGAGCAGCAGGTCAGCCATTGCATACAGTATATCCTGTATTGCAACACGCTCGGGAGTCTTAATGAATGCTCAGTGTGTCTGTGGACCTGTGCAGGAAGGCCCGGCGTTCCGCTACACCACCAGCGAGGTGACGGTGCAGCCCAGCCCCTGTCTGAGCTACAGAATTCCACGGGACTTTGTCGACCTCTCCACAGGAGAGGATGCATACAAACTCATCGACTTCCTCAAGCTGGTAGGTCCTGGAGAGTCGCGTTCATGCATGACGATGTGTACACATCCTGTTTGCCGTTCAGGCGTCGAAACAAAAGACATTGTGAGTGCATTTTAAAATCAGCTTTAAGCTAGCGGCTGCAGGGCTGCAGCAGAAAATAACTCAACTTCTTGCACCAGCATGTAGCCCAGGTTCTCCAAAGTTTGACCACTGACTTACCACCATTGTACTACCAGCTAGGGCCTTTAGAGGGCATCCCATCAGTAACCACTGGACATGCTGAGCTCATCTGGTGCTGACTCTGTTACTGCGATCTTCCCCTAACCTTAATCAAAAGACTCACCGCATCATATGATTAGCATTACCATAAAAAAAAATTTACAAGAAAAGTACTAATTTCATATTTTATACTCGACACAAACACTACGCTAGTGTAAAATGTCAGATGACTGCAGTGAAGAGTTAAACTCTCCTTTTTCTCCCGTTCACAGAAGAAAAGCCAACAGGAAGAGTCTGAGGAGGAGGAGGAGGAAGAGCAGGAGAACGCGCCACAGTGACATCAGTGTCATCGGCTCTCCATATAAAATCTGCATGAAGTGACTCTTCACCCTCTCTTCTGTTTCAGCACCAGTTCCTTCTACTTTTTTTTTTTTTAATCTCAGAATGGTATGCGGTGTACCCGGGATTTCCTAAATAGCTCCTTCACATTAGTCGAATGGAGCATGTTAAATTAGCGGATCATGTTACCCGTTCCTTAGGGACTCATTTTCCTTCGACACTGCCTAGCGCCTTACTGCCGATCTTAATAGAGGCCTCTGCCGTGTCGAGAGGTTGGTTATTTCAGTTTTTGTGGGGGCGGGGACTGTGTTACTGTAAAATGATGTATTCATTAACAATGTAAAGAATGTCTGCTTTTATACTTTGAGCCTGTGCAGTAGTCTGTGTATCTGTATCACATTTCAGAAACAATCTATCTGAGTTTGAATTCAATCTGATCTCCACACACACACACACACACACACGTGTCAGTTTGTTTCTTTACCTATGGGGCTGACAGACTTCTCTATTTAACACTAAAGCCCTTCATCACTGAGTCACCTTTAATTTTCTTGCCAGAAATCCCAGCTCCTCCATCTTTCCCTGCCAATTTCCTCTGAGCAGTTTTGACACAGTCATTGCTCCCGGTGCTCATTTTTAGTCCTGTTATTTCTTTTTTTTTTTTTTCTCCCCTCCTCAT
>VUQG01028472.1:35583-46164 GCA_015106755.1 Etia nguti | reverse complement strand
ACTAGAACAGTTACATTTTTTTAAATTGGTTGCAATTTCCCGAACAACCTAACAACACAAACACTGTTCAACAAACAGAGGGATGTTTCACCCAAATCTGAAGCACAAATCTCAGAGCCCAGAGCTGCCAGCTATGGAGTGATGTTTTATTTTCTTCCACTGCTCTTAGTTTATTGTTTTCTTGATTTTCCAGATAGCTGGTTTAACATGTACCCAAAAAAAGAGAGAGAGATACACCGTGTGAGGAGAAAACAGTGGAGGAGAAGAGACGTATATTACTGTCATTATGTTTGCCAAGTCTTCACTAGATGGCAGTGTAGTGTAGTGATATTCCTTGACAAGTTTTTATCACACATGGAATCATTTTAGAAACTTTCTAGGGCCTCCTTTCTCCCTTTTCCTCAGTCTCTCTCTTTCAGTGTCTCTGTGAGTGTGTCTGTGCAGGTAGGATAGAAAATCAATAACTCCTCTGAAGGAAGTTTCTGAGCCGCACAATATGTTTATTTTAATAACTTGCTTACTTCATCCGACTGCGACCTTTGACCTCCCTCCGTGCGCTCTTTGACTGGGGCCATCCTGTGGGTGTGGCTCTGCGATTGCAGAAAGCTCAGGAAATTAATGTTTTATCAGCCTGCGCAAAGACAACAACAACAGCAGCGTAGTGGGTGGGAAAGAGAAACGTCTAAATTTAACTCATCAGCTAATGCCAAGTCAAATAAAATAAAAAGCGGACAGTTTCCTCTTGGTTTCTCTTCCAAAACATCTGGAATTTCATTGGGCCAGGTCTTATCAATGTTTGGTGGGAGTGTAAAAGTTATAGATGCCATGTTATTGCTATCACAGCAGAGGCTTGTTGACATACTATGAAATGGATTTTGCACATGAAGTTAACATATTTCACGCTCCTTGTGTTTCTTGATGTGTTCCTAGTGTTCTTATCATTTTGATAAGATAAACTGTACCCAGACCCGCTGATCACAGGCACGCATGGTTCGCTGTCTACCACATACGCTGTTTGATCGTCTGCCATCACGGTGCATTTGTTGCTCAGTCAAAACGGTTATTCGGAGTCTACAGCTTGTAATTACCTTGCATTTCTACCTTCTTCACAGCGATAGAATGCACTCATCAAATGCCTGATGTATTCAGGTGGTGGTGCAGTACAGAGGGAGAGCAACACATCCTACTCACTCACTGTGAGAGAGTATGTGGGAGGAGGTGAAAGCATGCAGGCAAGAATTCACTGTGTGCAATGCCCTCCTCGAAAGCAAAATTTAGAACATGAGGCACACTCAATATGCAGAGGAAAAATATGCCTGGCAGGAGATTGCTGCAGTTTTTCTCCATTTATGGTTAGATACAAACGCAGCATTTAATTCCTGCTTGATAAAAAAGCCTTTAAAAAATAATGAAGTAAATCACACGAAACTAGTCGGTGTAATACACATATATATAAATATATATATGTGTATGCCGGGGTGGAAGCTTGTCCCTCCCATTTTTTTTTCAGTGCAGTCCAGTCCATTCAAAATGCTTGGTCAAGTTTTCTTCCATTCCTTTTGAGAATAGACAGCCGCTGTGACAAGAGGAGCCGAGGGAGTTCAGGAGATCAGAGGCAAAGCAGCAGTTTCCTCTCTTCTGGGAAACCAGATGACCTTCTTCAAAGTGATAATGTAAACAACTATCCAACGACGGCTGGAATCGTGGGAGTTTGAAATAAAACGTGAAGAATTCTCCTGCAGGATAAGTGTAGAAACAGCAATCAATGTAAGTTGTGTTCATTTTCTTTTTTCTTTTTTTTTTTTTACCTTTTTATCCATGAGAGCAGGCATTTTGCTAGAGCTAAGATCAAAGCAAATAAGTTACATGGCAGGGTGATTTTTTTTTTTGCTATGCAAGCTTTGAAGCTTTTTGGAAAGGAAAGTGTATTTTTTTAGTACACTAATAACAGATAAAGGACACTTTATGGCCCACGAGAATGGGATTTCTTACAGCAACAGATTGTGATACATCCTTTGTGGAGTGATTTCTTTGTAAACACCATATGAAATTTCAGTTAATGATACAGCAAACCTGTAAATAGTTTCTGAGTTGCTGTTTTTTACAGAAAGACTGGGTTGCATCTCTATTTACTGCTTTTTCTAGATTTAACATGGTAGTCGACTGTCACTGCCTAACTGGCCTGTTTGCTGCAGCATGGTTAACTCCAGCTGCAGAGGCTTCAAACAGCTGTTTTCAATTAGCATCACTCTCCAGAAACATTACTCCGAACAAGCATTTGTTGACTTTAGATCTGGAGCTAGGGTAGCACGGGATTTCATAATGTGTGTGCCTGGTGATGCGAGTTATAGACGGCCATAAAACCCCAAAGCAGGTCGTGACCCAAACCCTATCAACCATGCAATCAATTGTTCCTGTTGCCGTTTACACTTAAAAACAGTTTTCATTTTATGACGTTTTACGTTAGATTAAGTTTTATGCTGTCATCATCTCCTTGCTAAATTAATTTGATAATAAATGGCTTTTACTGCACTGCATGTGGGTACTTTGTCAGTTTATAGTAAATGTCAGGTTTTTGCACAAATGTGAGAGGTTTATGGAAAATTTACCACATTACCACCTCATTTTTTCATAGTTGTGATTTGAATGTGACAACATGCAAGGATCTGTTAGCCAGGCCACCACCTCAGCCTCAATTAAAGTGAACCACACACAAACCGCTTGATCTCCAACATGGAGGCCATCCAAAGACAACCGCAGTAGGGACTACAGCCAGCTCTTCCCCTTAGGTAAACAAAGTCTGTCTCTTTCCATAGTGCTGCGACGTGTGTGTGTTTGAATATGTCTCCGCCAGTGTGTGATCATGCGTGTGCCGACGCAGTTCCACACGTAAATGCCGCGAAGGCACCGATCCAACTGTAACAATGTAAATTGTTTCAGGTTCAAAGTGCGCTCTGCTGTTGCCACCCACCCTGCTGAGTGGGAGTAGCACAGCCATTTTTAGCAAGACATGGAGTGATATATATTTATGTGAAGTTACCAAAACAATGGCATTGTTTTGTAGTAGAAATTTTTAAAAAGAAAATTTAAAAAGTTTCCTCTCCAAAACGTCTGTGTCCGAATTTTTCTGACAACTACTGTGTATTTTATTGTACATCAGAAAGATGTCAGTAGGAATGTTCTTGTTTCTATTTGGGATCTTCCATTTGATCAAAGTTTAAAGGACCTTTGAATATGTTTCAGAAACTGACCATTTAAAGAAGTCACTGACATAAATAAGGCTCTGATGAGTCTCTCAGCTTAAAAAATGTGAATTAAATAGAGTGCAGAACACTGGATATCTTTCTGGCAACCAGTTCAAGTTGTACTCAACCTTTTGCCCTATGACAGCTGGGATAGGCTCCAGCATCCTTGCAACACTGAATTGGATAAGTGAAAGAAAATGGATGGAAGGATGGAAAGAGGGATAGATGGAGTTAATTCAGACAGGCTGTGAAGTCAAGTAGTAGTAGAACTCATACATGCCTATTTACTGATTTCAGTGACAGCCCATATCAACGCATCTCAAAGAGCATGTGCTCTTTGAGCTGCTTTACTCTGCCTGTAGTTGTTGCCCATCTGTAAGCCACTTGGCAACCCACTTTCATCCCAGCTCCTGCTTTTCATGTTGTCTCTGATTTAAAGCCATGTGTGGTGGTCATAAAACAGAGCCATACCATGCAGATAGACAAAACTGAAAGAAAATAGACACAAATACATTCTAAAAAAAAATCATATTTATGTCTGCAAAACAGAATCACAGCATTTAAAGAAAGGGGGAAATAAGCAAAACTCTAAAACTCTTTATAAATAATTATCAAATTTAGTTTAGATTCTGTGGCTTTATTTCTATACATATATTTGAATACTTGGATCTGGGACAAAAATAGAGCTTTCTGTGCCATTGTCAAATCCCAATAAGCAGCCAGTATCATTTATGCTGTGTTCAGAGGGTAAATAGGTTGATTATGTAAAAGAAAGAAAAAGAAAGAAAGGTGCCTCGCAGAATCTGATGTCTGGCTGAGTGAGTGCAACGTAATGGTTATGACTAATATTTCAAACATGTCTGAAAGTCAGAGCTATGATTTAAGTCTTCAAGTAATCAGCGCAGAATGCTTTTAGTTAAAAGAGAAATACAACAAGTCTTTACCCTGTGGCTTAATTACAAAGAAGATCCATCAGTCATGCAGGCGGGATAATCAGGGTTATATTTATGAGATGATTAGTTCGACTCTGTGTATTTCTGTGAAACGGTACAGTTCTCGTGGAGTTCTCCTCTTTCTTCTTGATGCCATGTTATCTGGCACCGATTCTCTCTTTCCCTTACTAATTTTGCCTCAGACAGCATAAGCATTGGTTACCAAGGCAACCATGCTCGCAAGGACCTGAAACTAAGTTGACATTTTTTTTCTCTCTCTCTCGAAATTAATCATCATGATAATGTTCAGTGCTAAATACTAGCAGTTTCTGACTGCTAAGGAAAAAGAAAACACTGGTGAGGACTTGAAAAAATGAGGAACGAATGCTCTAAAAAACAGCACACCAGTTGCATTATGGGAGATGTATTATCTTATATTTTTGGCACTTGATATACAGAAACTCAACGTTTTTTTTTACTTCATGTTTATCTTCCTGTGTTTGGAAGAATTTTACAGACATGAAATATTAAATTCCTAATCAACATAATGGTCATTTATTAATCATGTATCAGGCTTCATTGATGTGAATTACCACAATCTTGTCTTCTGATGATGAATTAGGTTTGAACAATTGCTTGCAAGCTTAAACACTCAGCATTCAAACTATATGTATATAATTTCACAGTACCAGAAATTGTTCTTTTTTGTGTAATAAGTAGTTTCTTACCTTTTCTGTCATCTATAGGAGTATATTTAAACTACAACTCTACGTGATGCCTATACCGAACAATCTCCAGGCTGTGTTACATACCTGTTAAAGAACAGAGATCCCTCTGTCAGCTTTTCCCTACAGAGAAAAGAGATAAAGCACTAGCACTGGTGTGATCATAACCCCCCAAGAAACCCATCAAGGGCAGAGATAAAAGATAAATCCACAGGTCAAAAGGTGGCTACACGCATCCCAACACGCTCTGCCTTCCACAGGGCCAGATATCTTTCTTAAGTTCAACCATGACATGACACTGATCACCATTCCCTGTGCTTATGTCTCCCGGGTTTTACTTTGGGTTTACTCCAGTTCACACGCTGGTCCCTCATCTAGCATGACACCCTGAAAGCTTTCGCCTACTCTTCTCTAAGCCTTTAGAAAAGAAAGTCAGCTGTGACTTTTTCGTGTCATGCTTTGCAGTTTTTCTTGAGTTTATTGTTCACTCTGAAATGGAGTTTGCTGTGTTTGCTTTACTTTCTGAGTTTTATTTTATTTTTCACTTTTCACCACACAGTTAGTGGTTATAACTTAACTCTGACTATACCAAATATGACAAGAATCTTCAGCAGGAATGGTTTTTCTTAGAGCAACAATTCTGCATCAGTATTTATATTGCATCTCTTTGATTAATCTTATAAAGAGTTATATGATTATTTCCCAGAGTTTTACTCTACTGTAGGCTACATGCTTTCATTTGATCTATCCAGGCAGTATTTGTGTGTCTGATTTCGATGTCACATCCAGCAGAGCAGTATTAGGTTTGTGACAAGAAAAAGGTGTGATTCCAGTAGCGGACATCAGTATCCTCAGCAGTAATCTGTGTGAATGAGTCGTCAAGTAATAACACCTGACATTTGGTGAGTTGCTTTCAGGATAGGCTGGCCTCACTGAAAAGTTTAAATAGCCAGCAAGAATGTGGTGCTTGGAAGGTGGGAGGATGTTGTGCGCAGACATTTAAGCTTGCATGTGGTTTCTGGTGGGAACTCTGCCAGTAACAGGGAGGCAGGGTTCCGAGCGGAGGGGGGAGTTTAGGGGGTCACGCTGCTCCAGAGTGAGAAAGTTCTGCTTTTCATTACATCAACCCATATGTCCACATATCTGCCCCGCCTCCGAGACTCCACTCTGTTTCCTGCAATTGTTGTGTCAGTCAGTGATCTAATCCTTCTCTCTCTTACATCTCAAAATCTAGATTTTGGTAAGAGTGTGTCCGATTGTGCGTGAATAAAAGAGGTAATACATCTGTGGGCTGATGGAAGCCGTACTGAGAAAATTGGAAATTCCAGACTTGCATTCATTTAGCAAGGAGTGCATTTGAATATTGCTACACTACGTCTCTGTAGAGGGTGACCAGCAAGGCAGAAAAGAGTGGCGAGGTGGCTGCTCTTTTTAACATAAATCTGCACAGCCTTGCATTCAGTTGTACTTTGATCTTATTCCTTATTTTGGTTGAGAGAACCAGCTTATTTCACTTAAAGAAAAGCAGCGTGCCGGTAGGTGTCTGAAACAACCTTGCACAATGTGGCCGTTCGAAAAATATGATTTGCAAGTGCAGCTACAGCATTAAGTGATGGTCTTTTTTTACTTTACAAGTGAAGTGGGCATGCTGTGCTTGTGAATTCAGGAAAAGTAAGTGTGATGTGAATAAAATAATGAGAATTGTTATAGTCTCTCGTCTTTGAGACACCTTATGAATTGCTTTCTGTAAGCAAATATGCTATATTGTGGAAAACTTTTTTTGGGGGGGGGCACTTATTCTGGCTTTGAAGTATTCTGTTTTTGTATGATTGAGGCATACAGCTTTGATGTAAACCTCTTCTGAGCTGCAGTGGGATCACAGGCGTGTCGGTTATTTATGATATGAAGTGGCAGGAGTTAATGAATCACACACTGAGAGGCAGAGAGCAGGGGAGAAGGGTAATTTAAAAAGCACACACAGACACACAAACTTTACTTCAAATCCTTATCAAAAATTCTTGCAAGCCTGTAAGATGTTCCCTGGGGGATTTTAAGAATAAGGTTTATTAAGGAATATTACAGGAAAGCTACAGTGTGGTTGTGAAAAACTAAGCTCTGAGTGGCCATGCTTTTGTCCCGCTCAATACAAACGCTCTAGTGGGTGGATAAGTGAAGTCACATGGTCACTTTTCCTCTTTCCCACACCAACACACCCACACCCTCCTCCATGCAGCCAATCTTCACTCTTCAACTCACTACTTACCCGCAGCGGGCAGCCTGCTTCGTCTGGATACTGTAGCAGCACAAGTTGCAAGCCTGTTTCCCCCCAAAACCATGCATCCGAACTGGGAATAATATCCGCGTGGCTCACCTTTATCCACGTTTCAGGAGATATTCGACAGCACGTCGCCCGGAGGTAGTTAGGAGAACTTAGCTTCAGGTAATTTTCAACTTGCAGTAACAGTTTTACTTTTGGGTTCATGTGCTCGCTTTGATTTTTTTCTTCAGCTCGTACCTCTAGCTTTGGCTAATACATCCCCTCTGCGTTACTTTTCGAAGCAGTAACGGTTAAAAGTTGTAATTTGATGCCACGCATCGAGTGGTTGATTACAGGCTGCCATGAAAACAGCTGTGAGAGTGTTTTTTTCTGCTTTAGTGGAGTGAAATTGTTGCGTTTCCCGGCCTATTGTGAAGTAGAACTAGCTGTATCTCCTGTATCTCCCTCCACCCCCACATCAGGTAACACTGCAGCATGAAAGGCGCACACTGCTTTTCAAAATATCTCATTTGCATAAGGCGACCAGGGCCGGCTCTAGCCTTTGGATTTGGTGCCCCCCCCCCAGCGCTTTGTAAAAAAATGTTTTGGTTGAGCAGACTGCTCTGAGTTTACTTTTCTCCCGAAACACAGCTAAGATTATTATAATTAATCATAAACTCAAATCTACTGCCTGTTTTTACAAAAATGTTTAATTAGTAGATTCATGATTTTAGACTTACAGATGAAGCAATGTTTTTGTAGTAATAGCCATATGTCTGTGTGCATTTCCAATGCTTCTGGGCTATTTGCTGTCATGTTTTGAGTTACATACTTTGTCAATAGTAAAGTTGCATCCTATGTGGTTATAGCTCTCAATAACGATGACTTAAATGTAGGCGCATAAATGACAAGAATTATTAAATAAAGCAGTTTTACTGTTTTTGACTTGAATAAATCAGTCACATTTGTATTAACAGTAAAATAAAAATGTCTGGAAGGCAGATGTCAACAGTTGATTGAACAGTAAAGCCGGAGGTCTCTGGGTGACACCTCATTTGTTTGAGGTGAAGCAAAACGGATTTATTTTGTTATTTACGTGTCTTTTAAACAAACAAAGATACCTCTGTGGTGTAAATGCCTGCAACTTTCTGCCTGTGGGGACACAAGTAGATGCTGTAGGTAACCCTGTGAAACTTGATAAACTCAGAGGAAAGACAAACACAACTTTAGCTCCTGTTTATGTTTTGTTAAATTGAGATTATTTGCGAGCCTCGGTAACTTCTTACAGAGAAGTGTGTGTGCATAACTTTGGAAATTGTAAGTATGTAGATTGTTTCCGTTGCTGAAATCTTATCATAAAGTTTTATCATTTAGATTTTGTCCTGTGGACAAAAAAAAAGGCTGTTTACCCGCGATATCATTCTTTTCATAAACAAGGGGCTTTGAGGCTTCCTCTAATTTGGCGTGAGATTAGTTTGGGCAGTTTGGATTGTAGGCATGCTATCATGCACTGGTTACATGGATGGTTACCTCATGATGACAGGCACTGTTTATTCCATCATCTTGTCAACAGTTCAGGTGATGGAGTTTGTGTTATTGTAGGTAAAAGACTGTTTTTGTTAATAAACTTGTTGCTGTAAGCATGATTTACCCCCCCAAAAAGAAAGAAAGTAAGTGTGGCGTGCCAGTTCCCCCCTGATATTATGCACCCTAGGCAACCACCTAAGCCCTTCATGCCTGGCTCTGCAGTTGGCCATGCTTTATAGCTTCTTGATGAACAGAAGAGTTGAAGCTGTTGCTACTTTCCACTCACAGTGTATAAATTGGCCTCAGTCTGTGTGGAGAGGAAGGAGATGTTGAAGTTTGGTGCTAAAACCCACTAAGTAACAGAAAACTGGAAATACAGCCTTGCAGTTGTATTCGTCTGCCAACCCATAAGGCTGCAGTTTATGTCCATGTCTGTCCGGACTTATACAACATTTGTTGTGAAGAATCTGAAAAAAAAATCCATGATGTCATCAATTTTATATCAACCAAATGTGAAATAAAGTCATAATATCATCTGTTCTTTAGACATGGTGTTGAATAATTGTCTTTGTTGAAAATGATATTAACACTGTGAAGATGACCTGATAGCCAGAAATGTACGGTGAAAGAAATCTATGTGCCAACTAGAGCAGGGCAATATGGCCAAAAATATTTATCATGATATATATTTGAAAATTTGCAATAACGATATAACTGACGATATAATTGACGCGAGACAAAATACTTTACAACTCCACAACTTTATTAGTGCAAAAAAAAACCCCCATCAATGTATTTTCACTTAAACAAGCAGCTGTTTTTTTTATGTGCATTAAAGCTATATACAAATTTAGCAGTGCAAATGCAAATTCCTTGCTGAAAGTTTAACCAAAAGACATTTCCAGTGGAAATGGGCCGACATATCCTGAGCATAACCATGTATAATATAACGCCATAACCGCGTTAACGCAGCAAGTCTCCGTTAGCGAGTTAACGCTAACGCGTTGATGCCGTGCAGCCCCAGGTTTTTCGGCCCGCTTGCATGTTCTACCAAAAATTGTGCTATGTCGGGTGTCTGACGGACGAAAACCAAACCAGTTCCACACCACTGAAGTTGGCACCATTTTTACAAACCAATTCTGGTTCATCTGTTTCATTCAACGATCCGCTTTTGCCCTTGTCACTCCGTCTCCGCCCATGCTTTTTCCACCATGTGCGTATGAAAACAAAGGGACTGCGCATGCGCGTTTTACCCATGTTCTATCGCAGTATTTCATTTTCTTATCGTTGCCTAACGTTATACCGTTATTACCGTGAACGGTATGATATGGCCCAGCCCTAGTGCCAACTCAACCAAAAACTCCTTATATCCCTACACCGCAGCATTTCGCCTTTCAGGTTGTTGCGGGCTGTGTTGACCTGACGTGTAGTTACATTTCTCGGGAGGTGCACGTCAGGTTACGTAGAAGGTTACGGCGTACAGTTAAAAGGAGTTCCCGGTAACAACACAAGTTACCAAGTGATTTCCTGCTGAAATAAAATTCATGCCTAAGACTTATAGTAACTTGATGGTTAGATAAACTGTCGTTTCTGTTAGCAAACAATAAAACAGTGTTTAATAATGTTTACCTAATGGTGAATCAATGGATTGTAAACAATTTGTAAGTATTATTTAGCTGTTTAACTGTAAAGTTGCAACAAATATTTATAAAACTTTGTTAAGTACTGTTTAGTACTGTTTTGTTATGCAAACTAATGACCAGTTGACATAATCATTATTAATCATTTGTTGTTGGCAATGATTATTACAGTGTTGCCAGTGTTCTCTGAGAAAATATAATATACAACTGAGGAATGATAGCGACAGAAATGTGTTGGTTCTGTGAGTGTTTGTG